>JAECUM010003166.1:0-133094 GCA_016617855.1 Megalonaias nervosa | reverse complement strand
TCGATCTTTTGTATAAAAAAAGTCTACTTTGGATCAAACAATAAAACTAGAATTTATTTGATTCAACACAAAAATTTGTGACGTAGTACACAAGGTGCGAAGTCGTACATGTGTTAAGCGAACAGAAACCATGTGGAATAATGTTTTGATGATCTCCTTAATATACTGTAAGTTATCCTGAAATTAATGTTACTCTGTGAGGAAAAAAGTAAACAAAGTACACCGCTATGAAGAGATATTTATTCACAGTTAATCTTAGCACGATTATTAATTGAGTATTCAACACTAGTTTTGTTGTTTGTTATAGGTCACTCGATAACTCGAGCCCTCACTTATAATGCGGTCGATGTTTTTGGACCCCGTTGTGCGCGAGTTATCAAGGGAGTGGTGGACATGACTTTTGTACAAATGGGGGGGGTAGAATGGCCATTGTGACCAGGTGACCATTATGTTAAGGTGACTATTAAGACAGGCTTGACAGTTTTTGTCATATATTGACCTGATAAGCCCTACATTAAGAAAAGGTTATCAAGACATATGAATGAGGGCCTTGTTTATTTCAGTTGAGGACCATTGTTATTCACAAGGAGGAGTTAGGAGGGTTGGGCTTGAGTGTGAAAGGAGGGGCTGAGCACCGACTTCCTGTCCTTATTTCTAGAATCATTCCAGACCAAGCTGCTGCTAAGACGGAACAACTCTTTGTAGGAGATGCCATCTTAAAGGTGAAAAAAAATCCCATAAATATTGGTTTCCTTTAGTTTAGTATGAGTTTTAATGTTCTTATCGTAAATTTTGGGAATTAAAAGAAGAAACTGGAGGAAGTAGGGTATATGCTGGAGTCAAGATTTTAAGGCAAAATACAGCAAAGGTCGCTTGAAAAAAAGAAATAATTTTAGAAATCTAGTTTTTTAATGGCATAGTATTAAATTTGTTAACAATTGGTGTTTTTCTTCCTTGTCTATTTATATAATATTAAATTACATACAATGCACATCATAGGGTTGTTGTTGTTGTTGTTGTAGGGCTTAACGCTATTTTTCAGCACACGATAGGCTATACATGGCGGCCAGTATTATTGGTGGAGGAAGAACCCGGGAAAACCCCGGAAAGAACCACCGACCCACGAGAAGCTACTGGCAAGCATTCTCACATATCTACATTGGCCGAATCCGAGACTCGAACCCACGCAGACAGAGGTGAGATGGCAGTGATCCGTAACGGACAGCACTTTAGACCACTCGGCCACTCGGGGCCCCCACATCATAGGGTGTGAAATGTGTATCTTGAATCAGAAATAGTTAATTGTTCATGAAAATGTGTACTGTTTCACATAGTATGCAAATTGTCTCATCCAACTAGTTTATTAGCTGAAAAGTTGAATAAATTCATGAATTTTTTTATAGTTTTCAGTTGAAAAATTTCCATAATTATACAGCTGTTGGATTTGGATTCCATAGATTGAAATCTTGCTCATTTCCCGGAGCTTCACATTTGTTATGGTTGGCTGTAAAATTGTGATTTTCTAGGGCTCTAAAGTCAGTACAAAACTTGATTTTAAAGCATGTTTTAATGTATTACCCCAACAAACGTATGTTCCATAAATAACAAAATCATGTAAGATTCACTATTTTGACAGAATATCAGTAGTTGATTTGGGAAGATGGGGAGTGTGGGTAGGCACAGATTTGTGGCAAAATTAAGTCGACTTTGCTTGCCAGGTGTGATAAAGTGAAATTCACAGTTGAGAGCAATGTTTGTTCTTGGATTGGTTTTGGTGCTTTATGGCATAGCAGCACAAGTAGGTTATTAGTGGTGGGGCAGTTGGAGTAAAGTGCCTTGCAAGGACACACAGTGGTAACTCACCCAGGCTGATCCAAAGGTAAGATTCAGACCTGAACCCTTTGGTCATGAGCCCAGTATGCTAACCAATGAAGCACCGTGGCTCCTGTGTTTCTTGCCCATCAGCATTAAACCCTGTGAAGACTCGGTGGTGTTGTACAGAACTCTTGTTATCCTACTTTCTAAATTCTTGCAAGAAAACACAAGTATGAAATAATTTGAAAAATGTTTTAAAGCAAACCTAGGAAAAAAGTGAATCAGAATTATGGTTCATTCATTTAAAGGTTGCCATGTCTCATGTCCGTTCATACATTTTTTTTCAGACTGTGCACACAAGGTTATCCAGATTAAATAAAAGATACTTGGTTAAAAAATAATGGTTTGAGTGAGAAAGGTGAAGGTTGCAAGAATCACACTTGCTCACTTGCCGTGAACATAAAATTTAATATCTTGTTGATTGAGAGTGACTTTCTCTCTGAATTTTCATGAAAACATCATTGCTGGAATAGACATCTTATTTAAATGCTGTTGTTTTACTTGGTTATATTTTAAACACCCACCACCTGGTCATAAGGTGGAACATATGATTTTGTGATGTCCATCCATCTGACTGTTCCCTGTTTCATTTTTCATAAACATTGAATTTTCCACCAGCTACCAGTACCTTGTATTTGGGGCAAGAAAGAAACCTGTCAACTTTCGACTCCAAAGTTCAAGGTCAAGGACACATGACCTGAAAGATGAAAACACTCTTTGCAAAATAACTCGACTCATACAGACCGCTCCGGTGGCATAGTGGTTAGAGCATCCGCCTCGGATGCGGGAGGTCATGGGTTCGATTCCCGGTCGAGTCATACCAAAGACTTACAAAAATGGTACTAACAGCTGCCTCGCTTGGCGCTCAGCATTAAGAGGTTAGTGTTAGGACTGGTCGGCCTGGTGTCAGGATAATGTGACTGGGTGGCACATCATGCTACATGTCTGCGGCATGATGCCCCAGTGCTAGACATCACTATAAACTGCCACACTGCAGACATCGTAGCGATATGACTGAAAAATTGTTAAAGCTACATTAAAAATCATAATCACATCACATCACATCGATTCATACACCAGAAGCATTGACCGAATGTTGTAAATGGCTTGCATTTGAGATAAGAAGTACACGTTAACAGTTACTCTAGAAGAAAATAGTTTCTCTCATGTTTAGAGGTTGCTAGCACCTACAATGACCAAACCTTGTAGATGGCTTCAGTTTTAGACAAAAGTCCAAGATCAAGGCCACAAGGACTGAAAGAAGGTCTGCTGTTTCCACACAGTAACCTGACTTGTATACCAGATACCTTGAACAAATTTTATTAATGTTTTGCATTGAGACATGAAAGACACTATTCATTTTAGAGTTTAAAAAAAATCATAGGTCACAGGGACAGAAAGAAGGAAGAATGATATCCACAACATGAGGTTCTATAACATATCTTGACTAAACATTATGAATGATTTGCATTTGAGAAAGGGAAGACATGAATTTACTTTGAGGTTATTTAAACAATAAAAGGTCAGCATTGGAGGGACTCCAGAAATGAAAATAGTTTATACAGATAATATAAGTTCTGTGCCCTGACTGTGACCAAGCTTTGTGGGTCATCAAGTGCACTTGAGACAGGAAAGGCACCTATTTATTTAGGTGTCAATCAGTCAAAGTTCAGTGTTGCTGGACTGAATAGTGATAAATGGTTTCTGTACAAAATTTTAGTTCATGACCATGCACTTTCACCAAAGTTTGTGGATTCTTACAATTTGGTTAAAAGATAATCCTATTAATTTGGAGGTTAAAAGTTCAAAGTTCAGGGTCACTTTTCCTGAAAGGAGAGCAATGGTACTAGCATGTGGACTTTAGTATTTTGGGGTCAAAAGGTTTAAGTCATGGTAAGTCTGATAAGAAAATAATTGTTTCTGCATAGGAAGCTTAGTCTAATACTGTACATTGGTTGGGGTTGTTGAAACCGACAGGAAAAATATCTCTTCTGAGTCAGCCATGACCTGCAGGTGCTTTTATAGATGACAATTATATATGCAGCAGGCATAAACTATGCTTTTCTCAGGGTTCTCCATTAGGTTTTTTAAAGTTGCAGTTCATAACTCCTACTTGAAAAATGTTGGGAGTCCCAGCCCTGAAATTAGGAATCCAAATAATCATACCTTCCATGAAGTAATTGAGAATGTTGTGTTCATTTTGTTGTGTCACCAGTATAAAAAGTCATCAGATTTCTAATGCTCATATGTTGCACAATATTTAATATTATAATATAAAAATGACAGTCTAAGGCAATTGAAAACAGTAATGATTGTGATGTTACATTGATGACAATTCTCAATGTTTTTACGGAAAAGATTACATTGTCTTTTCTGTAATATTTTATTAAAATAGCCTAATTCCATTTCAGGTCAGTAAATTTGAAGAAGAAACAAATAACCAAATTCCATTCACAATTTTTACATTTCCTCTTTAAACAGCACAGAATATAACATTCACTTTTACTTCAACAAACTTTAAGAGACTTGTACAGTGCAGGTTTAGGATCAAAATCCTTAAGCTCGGTAACTTTTTCTATTACCTCATCAATTCATTAGTGTCCTTTTTAAAAATCCACAGCCATTCATGTGATTATGAGGACAAACCTTGCTCTCAACTAGCAACACTTCATTTAAAACAGGTTTATCTGCAGCCTTGCATTTGGCACCAAACAAATTATGTAAAGTTGTCATTGGAAAAATGCACACATAGTGATGATCCAGAAATGTAAGTGCATGACACCAAAACCTAGCAGATTTTATGACAAATTATGATGATTAACATGGGAGCTTCTATTCCTACACAAACATAATAAGACCCAAGATGTAGGTGTTCCGAACATCACAGAATTATTAAAAATATGATAAATGGTACTGTACGGAGTGTTGCATATCAAAGAAAGTTGTCATTGCACACAATTGCATATGGGTAGCCTTTTGATCAACAGTCATTGGGCACTGACAGTAATTAACAGCCGTCATAATCTCTTTTATCTGCAAAGGTCTGACATTTACAGTTTTATGGAGCCCCTTTACAGTCACTTCAGCAGTGTTTGATACCATGGACTCTACATGATTGATGCTCAGTTTGTCAAAACTGATCAAATAAAAGAGAAATTTGCTGACAAAAAAAGGCATGCTGAGGACTTGGCTGTTGGAATTTTCATGCATCCAGAATTAAAAGTGTGCAGATTTTGGTGTCTCAGAGAATCCTGATTGAACTTCATGGAACTCTTGTTGAGTGTTTGAGGAAATGTCCTTTCAGCAAAGTGCTTTACATGCAGAAAGAATGTAATCATACTTGACTTTTAAAATATATAAAAATTTCAGGTTAATGATCAGAGTGTGGAGCTGTGCACCCATGATGAAGTTGTAGATATATTAAAGAATGCGGGTGATGTGGTGACCCTGACAGTCCGGCATTTCAAACCAGCATCTATCTTCTTAAATAAAGGTACAATTCAATCATCAGTCATTACACATTTTGCCTAGTCTTATCAATCATTACACAGTTTGCCTTGTCTCATCAATTATTAAACAATATGCCTTGCCTTGGGATGTAACATTTCCCTGGAGATCAAGATACATACGATCAAATGGCTCAGGTACATAATGATGATGCCCCAAGAACGGATACCCAAGGTATCCCTTAGAAGGACACCAGCTGGTAAGCATAAATGTGGATGGTCAAAGATAACTTGGCAAAGGACAGTGATGACCAAAAAAAAAAAAGCTGGAAGAGATGGGACTTTCTTTTGGGGAGGCACAAGCCATTGCTCAACTTAGATGGTGGGAGTTGGTTGCAGCCTTATGTCCCATCAGTCATTATGCATTTTGCTTAATTTCATCAATCATTACACAGTTTGTCTTGTCTCATCAATCATTACACAATTTGCCTTGTCTCAAAAATCATTATACAGTTTGTCTTGTCTCATCAATCATTACACAGTTTGCCTTGTCTCATCAATCATTACACAATTTGTCTTGTCTCATCAATCATTACTTAGTTTGCCTTGTATCATTATTCATTACACAATTTGCCAAGTCACATGAATCATTACACAAATTTATTTGAACTTCTTTTATCTAACTCCTTGGAAAACTGAAAAATTTGGATAAATGCTTTTAGATTGAACCAAACCTGAAAGCTTGGTACACACAGCTGAGGTTTGAGTAGCTGAAAACAGCTTTTGATATTACATTATAACCGGCATTAAATATATATTTCAAATTTATACTAATCATACTTTTGATTATATTCTTGTTATCTGGCATTTTTTGGGGTGAGTATATAGGAAATTTCAACTAGGTAAAAATTTAGTCATGGATTTTTAACCTTTGTATTACCATTAACATGTATTCACCCTATAATGACATATAAGGGGCAAAAGGGGCCTTGGGTGGTAAAGTGGTCACCTTTATAGATTACTCATTTCACACCATTGCCTACATTGGTTAAAGTCTAGGCTCAGCCAACATGGGTAAGTGACAAAATTTGCCAGGAGCTTCCCTTGGGTCATTGGTCTGGGGTTTTCCCATGTTCTTTCTCCATGAAATATTCAGGCCCTCATTTATAGCCTGTCATATGCAGAGAAATGATGTTAAACCCACAAAAACCAAACAAACTAAATGATATAAGCAGAAAAACATGGTCATAGAGATTTTTTTGCCTTCCAAATGGAATAGTAATGATGGATCTGGTTTACTTGAGGTATAGGTAGTGTTATGCATGTATCATGCATGCAAAGTATGGCAAATTCAGCATAAAAGATTTATTAGTTTATAAAATATATTCATTCAAGCAGTGGTAATTGTTTTATTACATGATTTAGTATAAAACTTTGAAGATTATTTCAGAACATTGAATATACATCTTGGGTACAAGATGCCACAAACCAGGGTTTCTGTTTTGAAGAGCAGGATTACTTTTGCGTGCTGTTGCACTCCTTAAATTGCTTCCAGGAGAACGGTCCATCACTCCCTCCCCCTCCCTTTTTATTGTTCAAACATAGACTTCCAGATGTTTTCTGAACAAACTTCTATATTTTTGTACCAGATTTCATGGCAATTGGCTTTTACAAATACTGATATGTTTACAGGTTCTGACATTTTGATATATGAAGTAATTTGCCATAAATGTAAATGATGTCATAAATATTTGAGAAGGAAAAACTCTCCTCAACACTACCAGGTGAGCTGTTTGCAGCTCTCCTGCATTTCACAAAACACAAGCCCTGCAAAAATAATTGATCACTACATGATTTAAAAGTTTATGTGATGCAATTTCAAAAGTTTTGTGACATGTCAGCCTATGAAGAAAGATAATCACAAATCATGTGACAGGTCTGCCTGTGAAGAAAGATGATCACCAATCATGTGACAGGTCAGTGTGTTAAGAAAGATATCTTCTGGCAATCTTGTAATAGAGTAAAAGAGTACAGACATTCTCTTGAAATCTTTTGCACCATTTTGAGAAATTTCAGTTGTTTGAGCCATTTGTTTTTTTTGCTGTTAAATCTACCATAATTGCTTTTTATATAACTTATGATCTGTTTAAAAAAACATTAGCTATACAGTTAATACAGTAAAACTGCTATGAGCGACCACCTGTCATTTCTGACCACAGTCGTAATGCACAGATCGATTTTATTATATAAACGCTCTGTTATGAATGACCACCTGCTGAACGTGACCAGCGACCACAATGTCTTGGCAAAATATGCATTTCGACACTGCTATGAACAACCGCATGCAAAAATGAGGATAAACTCCACCGACCTTTATTTAATCCCTGTAAGAATGACCGCTCATACCATTCTAAATTAAAAAAAATTTCCTAAAAAATAGGCTGGCTACCAATGTATGAATATTTTAGCTATGCTTACAGAGTTTTATAGTTTCTGTCGTAAACCAGACTAAAGTATATGTAGATTATTTCCTAGTCTGGTTCCCTGCTTCGTATATTCCCAGCGTTGTTCTCCGTTATTCCTATAGGGGTGAGCAACGCAAAGCAGGGAACCAGACTAATTATACCCACACTTTAGCCTGCTTCCCAGCCTTATCCTATGAATGACCATATCGCGAGAACAGAGCACTGACCTATATGTAATCAGTTGTTACAACGACCTCTTGATTAGTAACTATTGTTCTGATCAAAAAACAAACATAAAAAGAACATTAAAAAAATGGATTGTTGCTACCGGTGGTAGATGCTACAGTCCGTAAACCAGGCTACTGTACATGTCACAAATTGCCGTTGTAGTGCCAAAGTTGACGTAGTGGTCACGTATATTGTTTGTCTTTAGAGTTAATCCATATTGCCGGAGGTGAATAAGGTCATTATTTATTAAACCAGCAAGAAGAATCGTTTGCAGGATTCGATTGATAGTGTTCAAGGCTTGTGATGTTTGTTGTTTTTCCCCCCGATGTTAAATGATTACATCCCAATCACAATGCTGCCTCTATTCAGGTTGGTGTGACCAGGTTACACTTTGCTTATAGAGTTAATCCCTGTATGTCATCTTTGAATGAAGCCGTTGACCTTTGTCTCTGAGTAAATGGTACTGTTTCTGGATGAGATAATTGTTTCTTTTTATTTCATTAATTGTTTGATATGCAATGCACATGTATAGATTTGTCATATTTTCCCACAGCCCAGTCACAACTGTCTTTATGTTCGATATTACACCTAGAACCTTAATAACAATGGATGAACCTCCAACTAAAAAGAGACAAATTTTAATTATTGTAACTGAAAGAAGTGAAAAAGAGCAGACCACTTGCAAAAAAGCGGTTTAAATGTTGGTATAACAAATTTAGGTTGTTATAAAGGAAAAGGAGTAATTCAGAAACGATTTCATATGCTAAAATATGTGATCTTCAAATGTAAATGTGATTTCATGTTTAATGATAGAAGTATATCTCTATTGCTATATAATTTTGATTTTAGATGAGTGCATACAATATTTTAGCAAGAACTCTTAATAAAGAATAGAATATATGTACAGTGATTGTAGTTATTTTTCTTGAAATTGTTCTGAAACTGGACCTTGGAAACTGGTCTTTTTGTATAAACCTGCTATGAGAGACCACCTGTCTTGAGAGACTGCTTTTTGTTGGCAGCAGGGGCGGTCTCTCATAACAGGTTTTACTGTACAAATAAAAATTATTGTGGAAAATGTGACCAACTTATGAATATTGGCAACAGTATCTATGAATAAAGTTGTTCTACAATCTGTTCACCTCATGGAAAAGTTGCCTTAGTTTGCCTTTTTTTTATTCAATATCATATGAGGGATCTTGTACCAATTTACCTATAAAACTACTCATTATTGCTGCTTTTATTGCAATTTTGTGTGAATTTATTCCTGCACTTGCTGATATATCTTTTACGTATTTTTTGTTTGCAGGTTCAGATAATAGTGACCAGGTAAGATAATTAAGAGATAATGACTCGTCACTTCTTTCATTTAAGTCAAGACATTTATCTTATTTGAATCTTTTATCTTCAGTTTGGCACTAAATTTGCTGCTACTTTATCATCAGTATCTGCCAGTAACACTCTGCAACTGAGACATGTTTGCATATGAGACAAGCCATGTTTGCATATGAGACAAATATAAATAAAACTGCATTCACTCCAGATTTTCAAGAGAATATACTGTAGTTATGCATTCTTTATTTTTATCTTTTAACATTTTCTGTTTAAAGAAAAACATATCATCTCAGACATTTGTATTCCATAAAATAGGAATGCCATCCCATGCCTTTGTACTCTGTTTTTCACAAAGTTGTTCTTATTGACCGCAGAAATGGTATCTTTTGTGCTTGACATCCAAGGAAAAACAGGTGTCTGTTGTGCTTGATATGCAACCTCAGAAAAGATATGTTGTGCTGGGCATGAAATCTCTGGAAAGGTATCTATTGTGCTTGACATCCAACCTCTGGAAAGGTATATATTGTGCTTGACATCCAACCTCCAGAAAGGTATTTGTTGTGCTTGACATCTAACCTCCCAAAAGGTATCTGTTGTGCTTGACATCCAATCTCCAGAAAGGTATCTATTGTGCTTGACATCCAACCTCCGGAAAGGTATCTGTTGTGCTTGACATCCAACCTCCAGAAAGGTATCTGTTGTGCTTGACATCCAACCTCCAGAAAGGTATCTGTTGTGCTTGACATCCAACCTCCAGAAAGGTATCTGTTGTGCTTGACATCTAACCTCTGGAAAGTTATCTATTGTGCTTGACATCCATCCTCCGGAAAGGTAACTGTTGTGCTTGACATCCAACCTCCGGAAAGGTATCTGTTGTGCTTGACATCTAAACTCCCAAAAGGTATCTGTTGTGCTGGACATACTGCCTTTGAAAGGTATCTGTTGTGCTGGACATACTGCCTTTGAAAGGTTTCTGTTGTGCTGGACATACTGCCTTTGAAAGGTATCTGTTGTGCTGGACATCCGATCTCCAACAGGGTATCTATAAGACTTGAAAAATATTGGTTAGTGTCAAACTTAATACATATAATGCTCATCTTCATCAGATATTCATGCAGACAAGTCATTTTACTTAATTTTCAAGAGAGTTTTGTGCTGTTTTTAATTATACCCTCATGGGATACATGGATTGTGGGGTATATATCATGTTCACCATTCTTCTAGTTTTACATTCACACAATTCCTCACCTGGCAGCAGGGTTCAGGGTGTGAGTGGTTTGGGATGAATTAATGTAGTGTAAGGACTGTGCTTTTGGTTGCAGACTTTTTGTTTGTTGATTGATTGCCTGCCTTTAATTGGATTTAATCTTTATGTTTTTTTTCAGCTGCCTTCAGCCAGTAGTCCTCCAGGTATAAACTTGCCAAGACTAGAGAAGCAGTGGGTAATCTACTCTTCCATACCTCTCCTGTTTGCTTATTTGACCAGATATTTTCCAGGAACAGACAAACTTAGGTAATTATGTTTCTCTGAATATGTATTTTCTTATGAACTTGTGTTATATACAGAAATTAAATCACTCTGACCTCTTTTCCAGGATTGGCTTAATGTTGCATTAAATAATGTGAGTGCTCCAATTTCTGCATATCTTTTTGCTGATTTCCACCAAACATGAATTTTATGTGTATCATGGGATTTGGCTAAAGACAGTCCAGAATTAAGTCCCAAAGGCACATTCACCCACACTTTATATTTGGGGAACACAAATGCTATAGGGACAACGGAAAATAATAGAAAAAGAATAATACAGTAAATCCTATCTTGAGTAACCACCTGTCATTTACAACTTAATTGTCATACATGGATTGATTTAGTTATATAATTGCTTTGTTGTCAACAACTACCTGCTGAACATGTCCTTGATTTTCTGGCAAAAGATGCATGTTGACATTGCTATGAATGACCATTTTGCAAAAAGAAGTGAATACTGCTGATGTTTATATAATCTACTATTTACCACAACTGCTTAGGAGTACCTTCAAAGTGCAAATTGTTTTATAACAATGCTGTTAAGCATGACCACATTGCAAAAAAAGAGATAAATACCACCGACCTTCATTTAATCCTTTGATTTGAAGCTGCGACCATTTTTGAGAGGTTTTGCTAATTAAAAAAAATATTGTTGAGTCTGGCTACTGGTTCATAAACTCTGTTGGTGATGCAGGTAGCTTTCATATACTATAGATTACACCATCCAAAAGTACATGTTGCTAACTGCCATTGTAGTGCTGTAAATCCCCATTGCGGTTAACCATTGCTTCTTTAATAGGAGCTGTCACTGATGTACATATTTCAGTGGTTTGTATTTTTTATTTATCTTTTGTTTATAGCCACAAAACCCTAGTAGCGTCCTAATGATAATTCTTGTGAAATGACTTCATTGTGGCAGTTGAGTATGTCATTTGTCGTTGTTGGAGTTGATCCATAATTCCTGTGGTAAATGAGGTATTTGCTTTTGTCTTTAATAAGTGATTATCATTTTTTGGATTTGATTGTCATTGTAAAAGGTTCCTGTTCTTTGCTGTTTTTTTTATGTTATGATTGTTATAACCCACAACACAGTTGTCTTCTGTTCACTGTGCTGTAGGCCTGTTACACACTTTGTTTATCAAGTTTATCTCTTCATGTCATTGGTGAGTGTTAAGCTGACTTATAGACAGGATAGATGAATATTACCCTTGTTAATTTTGTAATTAATATTCTAACCTACATGTATACATGATCTTCAAATACAATTGTGTGTGTGTGTGTGTATATATATATATATATATATATATATATATATATATATATATATATATATATATATATATATATATATATAAAACATTTGGTTGTATCTTTATTGCTGTACAAAATTGTTATGAGTTGAAATGATTGCAGTATTTGACAGTAACTATGACAAGCAAATAAATTGCATGTACAGCAAATATGGATATTTTCCTTTAAGTCTGTTGCATTTTGACCTTGAAAAATGGTAATCTTCCACAAACCTGTTATGAGAGACCACCTGTATTGAGAGATTGTTTTTCTTTGATGTAGGGGTGGTCTCCCAAGAAGGTTCACCTGTAGTGCTATAAAGGTTTGATAACCTTATTGGCTTCTACACCTTTTTTTTATCTGCAATGTACGTTGTATTTTCCTTGCACACTTACATTATTGCAATACAATTTTTATTATGTTTTCAAATACTGCTAAGTTAGAATATCTAGTTTTCCAAAAATGAGCTGCACCTTGGAATTTGTTGGATCATGCCCTTATTTCACTTTAATTAACAATCATTATCTACCAGTGTATATTATAATAATTAATTATATTTCCTGAATTACTTTTCTTTCCACACTTTGAAATTATTATTTAAATGAAAAATTGTTTATTTGATAAAAGTAGTCTTTCTTGTGATTATTTCAGCTTGAAACTAAATTAAATTTTCCTTGCTGTAGGGTGGTGTACAGGCCTAAACGGCTTCATTTACTTCCAGGTTAAGGCAAAGGCATAAAGGCAATATGTCTAACACTATATACAGCTCAGAATAAAGCCCTCTTTGCCATATCATTCTCAGCCAGATTTTAAGGATCTTTTTCATAAATATATGCTCTAGTAATAAACACTGTGAATCACTTTCAGTACAGTATACAGATATGCACTGTAACATGGCTTCTTTACTCTTCACAGGACCAGTGCCTTTGAGGTGGTTGGTATAGATGGTGCCTCCACAGGTGTAATACAGATAGATGACAGTCATATGTTTGCTGAGTGGATTACATCGATTACCAATAATATCTCTACACTGCTGAACCAAATGGTAACACTAGAACACAGCAGTGTTTATTGCAAGATCATGCAGCTTGTTCCAGATATTGCAAAATATATAAAACATTTTTTTTGTCATTTGTGTGTATTTTAAAAAATTACTCCATTTGAATTGTTCTTTTCTGTAAAGCTAGAGTTTATTTCTTTACATGATTGAGAAAAAAAAGTTGTACAAAAGTTGGCTACAAAAATTGTTCCCCTGCTTGCTACTGCAACAACTTTGTCAAACTTAATTAATTATTGCTTCTTTCAATATACCATAGACATGGAGTAATTTTTAACTATCTTTAAAGAGGTCTTTATAATCATTCTTTAAAACTTAAAGTATACATTTTATTCCTGGATACTATGAATTCTATACCATTAAGTTGGTTGATAGTTCTCAATACAAGGTCAATTAATAAACTGCAGTTGAAGGTCTGGTGATAAAAGGGAAGATTTTCTAAAATGGGGATTTATGGAAGCAAACAAAGTTATGGATTGCCAATATTATGACAGTTTTTCTGCATTCTGTAGATTTTGGGTGCAATTTTTGCAAATTCGTGTGAATCACACCTCAAATATTGGATCATACAACATATGTTATGAGAAACTAGTAGAATTAATATAAAAAAATACGTAGATTTTAGTTATGAAAAGAAAGCATATGCAATGATCTCTTGCAGAGACAAGCCTTGTAACTATATATATTCACTTTCTCAAATGCAGTTGACACAATTTGGCAACAAGTCAACATGCATAGCCAACATGTCAACAAGTCAACATGTATAGCTACACAGTTTTAGCATTATAATGTACTGTGTGTCACACTTAAGATAGTCATTCAAAATGACATGAATATTTTTTTGTACCATAATATACCAACAGTTGATAATGGGAAAATGAAAGTAAGAAAAAAATCAACACAGTATTAAAGACTCCATGGCTGAGTATCAGCAGGTAAAAACAAACATCTGATAGCTGCATATCTTTGCCAAAAAAAGTCTTAAATTGAGATAGTAGCATGACATGATTTTGTGGCTGCCCTAAATTAAAAATATAGAAAATTATTTGTCAAAACTTTACCCAGAAGAAAAAAGAACTGTAGAATCTGAGGGTAAGGATCGATCCAGTTGGACTTACATATGGACATTTCCAGTTCATCGTTCATCATGCAAGCTTATCAGGATGTAAGTAATAAGAAAACATCAACATGGCGCATACAGCCTGTACACAGCTCACTCTTAACTGACTTAAAGGCTGGCACAATGTAGAGACTGTGCTCTCACTGTTTGAGTGTTACTATCAGTGTTGGTTCATTTTAGGCACTGTGATCAGCCATGAAAAGTTACCTCCTTAAGACAGATTGCCAAATGTTGTATGCATACTTTGAATCGGTAGGATGTGTGGCATTCATAGTTTTCATGTGTATTTTAATTCCAATTGGCAACATTTTATGTAAATTAGAGATCAGCTGATGTATGAAAATGTTTGATTTTTGCTGTTTCCATATTTGTATAAGACAAAAGATTTTGACAGTGTCTTGTAGGTTTATTAACATTAGTTCTAAAAGGCATGCAGGGAAAGAAATGATTTTAAATTAAAGTACAGTTTTCTAAATTCATCAAATCTAATGGATGCAGTATTCATTTTTGTTATTGTTGAATGTTCAGCTATGAATTATTGTCCATACAACACTTATTGAATATCTGGAATATCTTCAGTCCGCCTTTCTGGTACATAACATTTGTTCAAAATTGAAGTGTATCCATCCATGAAGAAATATATTTTTCCTAAATCTTGGACCTGTTCTACCTCCAAAAATGTATTGTATGGACAGAGTCAAAAATACAAAAATATAAAATAAAAAAAAATAAAATTATTTGCACTCAGAACATGTGTACAATCAGAAGAAAAAGAGTCTTGTTTTTAAAATATCCATGTAGTTGAGAATAATCCATACTACTCTTCGGTAACATTAATAAGCTTGACTGGATGATAAGAGTTCATTATAGTGCTAAAACCATCATTTTAAATAGTTCTTAACTTCCAGAGCTTGCTCTTCACTTTAAAATTGCTGTTTTGAAGAGAGGAATGCAGTTTTACCAAATATTGATCTTCCCAGAAACTTTACATCTTTGAAATGATTCCTTCTCTAACATGTTATTAAATACAGCTGTAGAAAAACAGTTTTGTGACATAAGTGCTAAAAGTGATTTGATTTGATTTTCAGATAAGAATGATGAACAGGCTGCTTGTACCCGAAGAGCAAGTAAGACCACTTCATATCTTTTAAAAGTTGTACGTTACAGGAATAATATATAAGTATTTTATTTGTGCTCATAGAGGCATAGGATTATTTTAGTGTTGTTGGCTGTGTTAGCTTCTATTGACATTATTCATTCAGTTTTATGAAAAAATGTAAGTATTGAACTATGTGTGTGTGTGTGTGTGATTTGGATTTTTAATGTAACTTTAACATATTGCTATGATGTCTATAATGTGGCAGTTTAAAGTGATGTCTAGCAATAGGGCATCATGCTGCAGACATGTAGCATCATGTCCCACCCAGTCACATTGTCCTGACACCAGGCTGATCAATCCCAGTACTAACCTCTTAATGTTGAGGGCCAAGCGAGGCAGCTGTTAGTACAATTTTTTAAGTGTTTGCTATGACTCCACCAGGGTTCAAACCTGTGACATCCCACATCTGAGGCGGACCTCTAAGCACTTAGGCCACTGGAGCAGTCAGTATTGAACTTGTCAAGTCTTTGATTTGTGCTTATACATGTGGTTTTCTTTTAAACATTCAAGTGATTGCTGTTTGTGTCAATGTAGTTTTTTTCCTTCGTATTCTTTATTTTGGATATTTCCTGTGATTAAACCACAAAATTAAATACCTGTTAATATGTAAACTTTGACAGGCAAAATCACGAGTTTAAGTACCCATGGAAATACCTTGTTTTAGAAAACCATGAAAATCGAGCCCCACAAAAACAAATGACTCAACAGTAGTTGGAGAAACCTGTTCTAGGAAATTTGTTGGTGATCAGTGAGGGTGGCTTTATATTGCATGGTATTATTAATGGGTTAATTTACATGTTACTTAAATGTCTTTTTTCTGAGTTGAACTTTTCCATTTTACAATGACCCCACATGTCTTCGTTAACAAGAAGGGTTATTTTGTTGCAGATATCATCACACTTAGTGTGATACAGAAACTCATTTGGTAGACATCAGACTTGCAACCTAAGGGATGTGAGTTTAATACCCACCCAGGTCAGCTGGCTCAGTTTGTCTGTGGGAAAGGCACTTTATTGCATGCATTTTGTAAGCATGATGCAATAAAATCTGCCTTGAGAGATCACTGCTGAGATACATTCTGTCTTGAAAGACTGGGTTCTCATTTATTTGTTATATTGTGTTATCACTTGTCATGAATGACCATCTATCATGAGAATCAGTTATTTTATTTTGCAGAAAGTTTGGTCTTTCAAGGGGTTGTCTTTCAAGACTGGTTGTACTGTATAACCAATACTGTGTTGAAAGTACCATTAAAAACCAACCAGTCAACCATCATCTCTCATAGCCTATTCAGAAGTGTTTGCTTTATGTTGAATGAGTCACATTGTACTGTTCATGTAAGAACACTATCATATACTGTGAAAGCAGTTACAGTGTTAATTTAATTTGCAAGTATTACTGATAAGTACAGTATTCAGCATACCACTTCCACGCTTTATTTGGCATACACCTATCTTTTCAGTCACAGCTCACAAAATAGCCCCAGTGCTAGACATCACTATAAACTGTCACACTGCAGACATCGTAGCGATATGATTGAAAAATTGTTAAAGCTATGTTAAAAATCTGAATCACACACACACACACAAAATATAACCAGAGCCCACTTTTCATCAGAATGCCATATGAAATGAGTCAGCAGATGGTGATTTTGAATCGACATAGTATTATTCTATCTGCATGCTTTTGAAGTTTGATTATACAGCCTATACTTGCTTGTGTGTGAACCACCACTTAAGTGCAATAATAGTCCATCATAGGTAATACATAAGATATATAGAAATTGTTTTTTCTTGCATGAATTTGTTGATATTCGTATAATTGTTGTAGATATGTTAATTTGTTAAAATACGTGGTCTATTTTTGACGATGCCAAGTCAGTTTATCACACACACACACACACACACACACACACACACACCCCAGGTACTGGACATTCATCATTATATACACACATACACTTTTTCAACTGATACCTTAATACTGTTTTGCAGAGATATTCTGCTGTTCTGAGGATCACTAGTTTATTTTGTTATTTATTTACATTCTATTATTATGATCCCATCTACTGATATCTGTTAAAACCATTCTGTACACATATGGTGCCTGTCCAAGCATTTTGAAGTATAGGGCTTGGACACATATTTTTTAAATTGGGTGCATGACCAAATATTTTAAAATATGGACCATGGACACATAATTTGAAATAAGTGGCCTAGCCAATTAACTTGAAATATGGGGTCTGGCCAAGTAATTTGAAATATGAGGCCTTGCCATGTATGGCACTTGGCCACATATTTTGGAAATAAAGTGCATGGCCAGGTATTTTGAAATATGAGACCTGGCAATGTAATTTGAAATAAGAGGTCTGGCAATGTTATTTGAAATATGGGGCCTCACCAAGTAGTTTAAAATATGGGGCTTGGCCATGTATTTTAAAATATGGACCCTAGACAAAGAATCTGAAATATGGGTCCTGGCCAAGTAATTTGAAATATGGGGCCTGGCCAGGTCGTTTAAAAACATTTTGATAAAGAAACTCAATCTCATGCTCAAAGTCACCGAACAGTCATCTGCAACTTAAATTGTGAAGAAAGAATTTTAGATTTTTAGAATTTATGAACTCCAGTTCCTCTCAGACTTCTCTAAATTTCAGTGCGATAGTTTAACTCCAAGTTTATTATCAGAAATTTTTTTTAGTTGAGCTTAAATTTTGTGCTCAGAAAGATTGGAGGATGTGAGACCATAGTCTGACATTGATGTCAAGTTGTATGTGTTGGATTCAGCTATTAAGATTTTATCCAGGTGACGTTTTTTTCTGTATCCGCACGTTTTGGATATTGCATGATCAACTTGGTCCGATGCCTTTGATTTAGATGGATTAAATGGATTACATCTGTTATTAAGCTTATGTGCTCTAAACATTACGACAAAAATGATTTTCTAAGAACAGTTTACTTATTACATCAAACAGCATATTGGAATTGTTTCTTTACTGTTTTCCATTGTATCACATACAGTCAATGAATATGCATGTTTTGATTTTTTTTATTCAAATTATCACCAATATATAATCTTGCTTTCCGTGTTCAGATAATGTACATGGGCTGGGTCCAGGAAAGGGTGTCCCCAGGGCATCACAAGCAAGCCTGGAAATTCAAGTTTGTGGCCCTTAAAGGGCCAGAAGTTTTCTTTTTTGATCTTCCACCTGTAAGTATTTAATAGGTACATTTTTTCGATTTAGTTATGTTTTTGGAAAAAGGGAAGTTAGCTGAACATGAATGGATCATGTCTCTTTTTCCTGAAAACAGAGAGATGATATAAACATAAATAAAACATGAGACAAATATAAACAAAATACCATAAATGATATTTGAATGAGTAAAAAAGAACCTTTTTCATCACTATGTGATGATTTCACATAATACCCAGAAATGCGGTAGAAGTTGTAGCAATCATATTCAGATTAAATCTGTCTGTAAGATCAACTTTATTAAAGTAATCACCAATCTTAAACAGCTTTTTTTTTTCACCAAAGATCCATAAAAAAGAATATGTTTATCCACCATTAAATATGGCCACCATTGCTAAATTAGAACTCCTCAGGGGTCAAACTAGACTTGAATTTTAGGGAGAAGTGACATCTCCTTTTGGACATAACAGGGAGAAGTGAGAGCTTAACAGGGAGAAGTGGATGCAAAGCAAGAAACGATAGAGAGAGAGAGAGAGAGAGAGAGAGAGAGAGAGAATGTGGGTTCTTTTATTTGAATTGTGCCCTCTATTTTCCAGCATTCATATTTGCATTTAACATCAGATTTAAGCAATACTTTTTTTTCTAGCAGAAAATTTTCTTAGTTATTTTGGCCATATGACTCGAAAAGAGAATAATAGAAACTGCATTGTAACAAAACTGAACTGAATAACTAGATTACATTATTGTAATTGCAAGTTGGTAAAAATGCTTAATCAACTACCCTTAATCAATTTTTGTTATATTTTTGTATTTATTTTTTATATATACTTTTTAAAAGTTGACAATGATGGCACTTTCAAAGATTTCTAAAGGCGTTTGACACAACCCCTGTACCATGTACGTGAGGGCAAATGCACACGTGTCCTCATTTCTTTGTTACGGATAAAACATTACCATAACTATTCATACATAACACACTAAAATGCATAAAATTACAGACATGGCTCATATATAGTCGGTATATGAACTGAACTCTTATTTCCAACCGAGTCGACACAGACGTGAATGCATCTATTTTTAGAAGGAGGAGTTTTCGTAATGTAGGCCCTAATCACACACTTTATATAGCTTCATTACAACAGTCCATGATAGGATTGCTAATTTATGGTTTATTTATTTGTCTACGTACTTGTATTAATTTTAGGCATTGATTAAATATTATCTGCTTCGCAGCTTTTTTCCGTATTTTCACAAATACGAGTCAATTCAGAAAACAACTTGGAACTTAGGACGCTTCTCACAAATTCCACAACATATCATTGTTTCTGACCTATATAATTGCATTTTAAAGTTAAATCTTAAAAAACATAATACCTAGGCCTTGCTTTCTATTAATTGTATATTTTTCTGAATATATTTTCCCGATGATTTACGAAAACACATCTAATAAACTGGTACTTCCCAGACATAGCAATGTCTGCCATTTCTTCCCCGTTACTGGTACACTTACAGTATCAAACTAATTTTATGACGAAATAGCGTACAAGAGGCAGTTAAAATATCCAGATCACCAATTTTATTCTTAAAACACAAATTGCTGTTTACATACTGTTGTTACAATTTCGAAACACAAGTTTGTATGTTTTTATCATCCAAGGATAATATGCATAAATCGGGTAGTATTAGGGGCCTAGTTGCCAACTTAATCGGGAAATGGTTAATGGTCAGTCAGCTATCAAAACACTTGCCTGTGAATGTGCAAGAGTTTCTTTGTCAGCTTAATTGATATCAAAACTAGGCCTAGCTACAGATGACTTGAAGAATACCTTTCGCTACAACACAATACTAGAGTATACCGGCCTAAGGCGAGGGGGCATCTCAAAATTTGTAATGTACCTCTAAAAAAAAATCACAGGGCGAAATCGATTTTGCTTCCCTAATAGAAGAAGGCGAAGTTTACATTTTTTAGGCGACTTAGTCGCCCACTTCGCCTGGTAGCGTGACCCCTGCTCCTTTAAGCAACTTCTTTTCCAAAACTGCAGACTGGGATTTTAGCAAACTTTACAGAAAGCATACTGGCATGAACACCTTTCAGGTCGATACAAATAATAATGATGCATCATCATATCTGGCAACCATTACTTAAACTAGACAAACCTTTATATATCTTCTCAGAAACGACTTAACTCAATGTGCACAAATTTGCTGTAAGCATCATCGAATAGAGAGTTTTCAGGTTTATATAACTGCTGCTGAGTCACCATCAAATATAGCTGCTGTTGGATTTGACAAAATGTTACAGAGAGCATCCAGGCATAAAGGGCTTTCACATTTATACAAATGATGCCAATCCACCATTGTATATGGCCACTGTTGCTAAAAATAGAAAAATTTTGAAATCACTTTTTCTCAGAAACTGCTCAGAAAAAATTAATCTTGTCTTCTGGATTTAAGGTCTTCAGATTGTTGTAAATGATGACAGTTTACCACAGTATGTGGCTTCAGTTGCTAAAAATCAAAAATCCCTTAAATGCCTTCTCAACAAATACTTAACACAACCGAACAGAATTGGATAGAATTGTATAGAAAGCATTCTGGTATGAAGGGATTTTACGTTTTTGCAAATAATTCCAATCTGCTTTCAAATATGGCTGCTATTGCTAAAAATATAAACTCCTAACAACAAAAATTAAACAGATTGTGATAAAATTTCACCAAGTGTCCTAACAAGGACACCTTTGACATTGATACAGATGCTGCTGTTCTACCATCAGATATGGATGATGGTACCAAAAGTTGAAAAACATTTACACAACTTAATTGAAAAAAATGTTAAATGGAATTGGGCAAACATTTATACAAAACATGTAGCAATGAGCACCATTTCATATTGGACAGATGGTGGCTATGTGCCATCAGATATGGTATGAAGATACAAAAACCAGAGAAACCTTAAAATAAATTGTTTTCGTAACATATCAATGAAACAGCATTGGATAAAACTTCAATATCAGTTTCCAGATGACTCTGATTTTGTCTACAACTGCACTGTCAGATAGATTTTATATGAACTGTAATGTCATTCATATGATGTAGAAAATGTAACCTTTATGACAGAGAAGAAAAGATCATATAGTTTTCAAATTCTTGTTGAAGTTTCTGTCCAATTTCAGATGCAAACAAGAGATTGGGTTAGATGTGATACTGTCTTCCGTGTGTATGAATGTATGTTTAAAGTCCTTCAGGTAAGTGATACTGACTTCTGTGTAATATGAGTGTATGTTTAAAGTCCTTCGGGTAAGTGATACTGACATCTGTGTAATATGAGTGTATGTTTAAAGTCCTTCAGGTAAGTGATACTGACTTCTGTGTAATATGAGTGTATGTTTAAAGTCCTTCGGGTAAGTGGAGGGAGTAAAATAATTCTTCAGTGAAATAATGAAGAAACACATGAAAACAACACGTTCTTCCAATGAAGTGATTTTTGTTTTCTTTTGTTATTGTTACTTTTACTCTGGGCTTAAATAACAAAACCATTTCTCACATAATTGAGTTGGGCAAAGCATGGATTATTTTTTTAAAAATTTACAAAAGTATGGCAAAATCTGTGAAATATATGTGGAAGAGTTGGCTTCAAATTTTGCAGAGCAAATGTCTCTTTTTCAGTGATAATTGTTTTGTTACCTCAACTGGTCATAGACCATAACAGCTTATGGGATGGCCTGTTGTATATTGGCCATCCATTTGTAGGGACAAGTTTCTTATCACTACTGATTCTAAACAACTGGAAGGGTGGCCATGAAAATGAAACATTACATACATTCATTTTAAGGTCTAGTTGATCCTAAATGAAAATGTGCTGCATGGACATCCATTGAGGCTGCCACATGGCCATTTTTAAAATCTTGTTATTGCTAATCATATTTTTCCTGACGGTCACATCAATGCTAAACTTAGCTCATGTCTCAGATGAGACTCAAAGCTGCATTGCATTATTTTGGAGAGCAAAGACTTCTCCAGGTAAGGGATTTAACTCTCTCTACCTTGTATATACTCTGCCTTTATAGTAAAATCATGATCATAATAGGAACACACCCTGACATGCATTCACTTCAGTTACAAACCCAGGAAGGATCTGATGATTAATTGGTCTAAGCTCCAATCCTTCTATCCAAGGGAAGACCACTTTCATCTAACTTCCATCTCAGCAATCAGATGACTATTTTATTCCTAAAACTACTGAAACCAGCCAACATAACATTGTTATCTCTTTAGCTAGGGATGGCATGATTTGTGTGGTAGAGGATGTACTCAGAAAGAAACATTGAAGTTAACTATGAGTGGAAAAGAGAGAGTACTCATCTGACTTCCATCTCTGTCAGTAGACAGTGTTTTAGCACTTAAATTTCCAAAACAAACTAAAGGTTAACATAATTTTTCATATGGATTTGTGAGATAGTTAAAGAATATTAATGTGTTAAAATTTTGTAAGAAACATTTTTTTACTCAATAATAGGTTTCTCAAGGCATCATTGTTGGGTTCAGCTCATAGACCACTAAAACCCACCATTGTACCTTGTAAAACATTGAATACATTTTTAGAGCTCTTGAATAATAGCAGGTTTGCCAACTATAAGACATAATGGTCATTGGCAGTATTTACAGTATGCAATTTCAATAAAATTAAGATTATTGTTAATGACTGAAAACTGAATCTGAAAATTTGAGCATGGAATTTGCTCAGTCACGTGGGTTTTTTTTCCCCTTTTAATTTGCAAAGAGAGGTAACTCTTATGAAATACTTTATCCAGCTGTTAATTAGCAATGGTCTATAGTAAAATTGGTATGTTTGAATTTGATATATATTTTTAGGACTCTGAACTCCTGGATGATCGCCAACACTGCTGTACCATTCAAACAGGATCAAAAGAAACCATGTATTTCAGTTTAGAAAGTCGTTCTGACCTTCTTCATCTAGAAAAAGCCTGGTACAGGACCAACCATATGTCTGTGATGCGGTTAAAGGTTTGCATTTAACAGAAGTATGGATGGATGAATGCATCCATACCTGTATGTTTGTGTGTATGTATGTGTGTATATATGTAGATAAACAGACATATACTACCTTTTTACCTTTGTTGATTTACACATATGTATATTGGTATTATACAGTTAATAAACCTATTTTGAATTTTGTCTACCTGTTTTGTTTAATATTACTTTCAGTAATGTTTTTTCATGTAACATTTTTTTTTAGGGTAATTGTAACAAACTATAACAGATGCATATCAGAATCAAAGAAAAGAATTATTACTTTGGTTTATATGGCAGTGTATTTCATACTGTATAGACTGATACATTAATGGTCTTTAATGGCACATCTGTACAGTAAAAACTATCCATTGCCAAAACAATGGAAATAAATTAGATAGCCCAGAGACAAACTCACACAGATTTCAACCCACAGTGTCACTGCTTATGTGTCTGGTTTTCTAACCAGTGAGCTTCTATATAGATATATGGGAGACTGCTCTGGTGGCCTAGTGGTTAGATCATCCGCCTCGGATGCAGAAGGTAGTGGGTTCGAACCCTAGCCGAGTCATACCAAAGACTGATAAAAATGGTACTAGCAACTGTCACACTGTGGATATCTTAGTGATATGACTGAAAAATTGTTAAAGCTACATTAAAAATCCAATCACACACACACACTCATATATGGGAATGTAATGCCACAAATCGATATTGAAAATCTGGTCATTTGATATAAATATCACCACCACAGGTGAAGTTAGGACAAATGTGAGAGTTATCTTATTTTCTAAGATTCATTTATATAGGTACAAGGCAAGCAATTTTATGAGCTTCAGGTGTATTCAGTTTTTTAAGTGCTAATCTCAGAAGGATTCAATTATTCATTGAGTTGAATAAATTGTATTTCAGTTGAGCATAAGTGTAGTTTTTTGTTAATCATATTATAAAACTACTGATATTTTATTTCATTAAAACTTTAAAATGGCTTATGTGTAAAATATATTTGAAATGCCTTGGACATTATGTCTTTGCCTTAAATGATGTAATGGCATCACTTATGAGACCAGGAGATATTATTAAAAATAAGTAGTATGCAGGTTTATAACTTTAATAGCACAGTACTCATGTGATATATATTCTTGGCCAACTGGTGGCTGGGTCGTCTAAAGCACTCGTCTTTACCAATCACTGCCATCTCACCTCTATCTATGTGGGTTTGAGCCTTGGACTTAACCAATGTGGGTATGTGAAAAAGCTTGCAGTAGATCAGTGGTTGTTCCTAAGGTTTTCCTGGGTTTCTTCCACTACCATATATTCTGGCTGCCATGTATAGCCTATCATGCACTGAAAAGTGCCGTTTAACCTAACAAATATAACAACTTATAAATTCTTTTTTAAAAATTTGAGTGCCATTTGGCATATTGATTTGACACAAATGTTTATTTCCACAGAGCCGTACCTTTGGTTGCACATGGAGAGGGAGACTGTCTGGTTTGACATTGGATCTTGATGTAGGCTTCTCATTGTATGACAGTGAAACTAAGGTACATTAGCCATTGTATTAGTAAAACTAAGGTACATTTGCCATTATATTAGTAAAACTAAGATACATTTGCCATTACTTAGCAAAACTAATGTATGTTAGCCATCAATATAAAATTCCTAGATAAGTAGGAAGAAATAATGAATCTTTAAAATTGTGGCAGTTGTCTTCTTACAAGTTTCATTTTGCTTTCTTTTTTAATTTCACTGCATTCAGAGTTGTTAAGCTTATTAATAAATATTTCTCTTTAGACATCTGTATTATGACTGATAATTGTGGGGGAAAATTTCTCTCTATTTTTGAAAGTTAGGGTGAATTTTCTGAATGGATGGCTAGGGTATATGTGTCAGAAATAAGCAATACACAAAGGTAGGGCTTGCATGTTATGAACATTTTTCATGCATTCATGTGATACTGATGCTTCCATCTTTTTTAAATGCACCCCTATTGGTTGAGTATTTATGCAATGACCATGTCTGTCCATCTGACCACTGACTTTTCTTTTTCTTCTTTAAAATACGTTACCCAATCAGGATTGGTGGCAAAACCCCAGAACCTGTCAGTTACTACTTCCACGCATGCCAAGAAGCATGGTCTCTTCACCCTTATGCCACCTTTGACGAGTGTAGTGAGTAACAGACCTCATCCTCTTTGCCGGTTAAGTCTCAAGCATTACAGGGGACCTTAGCTGCACCTCATGCAACCAAGATGATGTCATTCTCCAGCGCTGTCATCTATTCTACACTATCCAATGGCATGGGAAGATTCAGCCTTCCAAGCCTCCATTGAGGATGTTTTCCACCTTTGACCCCCGGAGCTTTGTCCTCCTCCTCCCACTCCATCAGCAACCTGCACCAAAGCTCCACCATCTGTTCATCTTATGAGAAAACAGAAGAGTCCAGCTTCAGTTACTTCCACAGTCTGGGAGAGTTAGACATTCTGACCCGCCTTCATCATGAGTTTGTTGGCAGTTCTACTTTTGCCTTTCATGGCACTTGGCAGTTAGTGCACAATATCATTACTGTGGGTTTGATGTTGGACTTTCATCTCTATGGCTATCTTCCAACAGGCAGAACATAGCTTATATTATACTGTTCTGAATACCTCTGGGCATGCATAGGAGTCAGTCTCAAGAATGGCTCAAATACTGAATAGAGCTGTTCAACACACTTTGGACAATACCGTAACAGTACCTACAAATTTGCAGTTGGTGGAATGTGACTCAATGCTCTGTGCCTGAAGGACCACCCTAAGGCCAAGCTAAGAGCACAGCCTTTATCCTCAGACTTTCTGTTTAACAGCCATTTATAAGAAATCTGCAAACAAGCCCACCAGGAAACCAATTTCCCTCCCTCCCACAACCATAAATCAATACAGGGATAATACGGGGAATCAGCAAAGGGACTCAAGGGCCACTCTTAAGACATGAACCACTGAAAACCATCCTATTGAAGCTCCATCCAGTGAAAGCCACAGTTCTCGCATACCTATGAGGATATAACAGTGAGAGGGTACTTTCATTCATTCCAGACTTTTCTTGGTCCCAAAGGCAAACAGCACTCAGGTGTCCGGTCTTCGACCTGAGTGTCTTCCATCATTTCATTCACATCCCTTATTTCTTATTGGAAATACCACAGTGCATTTTGAATGTTACCTATGAAGCATCATTGTGGACTTAAATGGTGCATACCTTCATGTCCCTATTCACGAGGCTTCAAGGACATTCCTGCAATTTGCCTACAGCATCGTATATCAATTCAAGGCACTCCCATTAGGGCTCAAGAAACTCCTTATATATGTCTAATTCCATCATTACTGGTACATACAGGTGAGTTTCCTTCACCATGGCATCTTTAGCCTTGGAATGCCATGCTTCAGTGATTTTACCTGTACATGCCATCTTGACCTTCCCTCTGGTAGTATTGTAATTAAGATCATCTGCTATCACTATTTTCCAAGTAACCATCATTTGGTATAGCTCTGCACATACTCTGTATTCAAACAAAATAGGTGCAGGCCCACTGGTTTATACTTCTACTTCCCAGATCACTGGCAGAAGAGGTTAGAGCAGATGCCACTAGCATAACGTTCTCTAGCTGACATTCAAGCTGTGGGAAGGCGATCCAAGTCCACATTCTCTAGCTTTGATCTCCAAGATCTGTCATCCTTTAAAGGGCCAAATTTGGTATGGTGGAACCTATATCTGCAGCTGAACAGGTCACCCTTCCAGGTCAATTGACAGCATATTCTGACGCAGCTTCATTACTTTCACTGGATTTGCTGGGGGGTGGGGTGGGGTGTGCTTTTTCCCTATTTGAAGCCATTCCCTTACAGGTGGAGTCCTCTCTAGTCAGGTTGCCTAGAGGCTATCTTACACACCTTAGGGGACCAGAAATGGTATCTTCAGGGTAAGGGCATGTACCTCCCTCAACCTCTTACCTGTTCTCCAAGGGTGTTGTGATTGGGTAAGGTATTTAAAGAAGAAACCAATTTTTCCTAGTAAAATATGTTTCTTCAAGAATACTTAACCAATCATAATACAAATACACCTTCCCAACCTCCCTACAATTACAATAATAGAGAGCGACCAAATGCAATATAAAGCAATCCTTGTCTGATGGCCTTGTAATTTTATGCAAGATGCTGATCTTCCATCTAATATAGCTGAAGGTAGTAGAAATAAAGAATCTTGAAACAGCTTGTTCAGGGCTGTTCCAGTAAAACATACCTGGGACCCAGGGAAATCACTTTTAATATGGGGTGCTCACCCATAGATGCAAGTTGAATTTTATGATCATGTTAATATGAAGTCTTTGAAATCAAAGTACTCTGGCATATAATTTTTTAAAAACTGCCTTCCCTGGGTACCATGTATGTTTAAATGGAACATCCCTCATAATCACCTGAACCTGAATCTGAATGTGTACAGTGCAGGGCCAGTTATGGCATAAATTTTCACCAGAAGAGAGCCAACTAGAAAGTTAGTAGTATTGTTTAAGAGCTGTCTTGAAGCTCTCCAAGTCCAAAATTGTTTCTATGAAGAAAGAATTTCTAAATTGTTCTGTTCTACACTGCTTAACTACAAAACATCTACTATTACTTGATTCTAGTTTTTCTACAGTGTTTATACTTTAAAAAATTGGAAAAGATTTGGCTTTAGTCTGGCATTTTCGTTCTAATGGTTTTAAAAATATATTTGGTGAGAGAGCCAGCACTTACCCCACGACTGCTTTATAGAGATATGTCAAACAAATCCAACTAGCCTGTCTTGGAGTGTTGGTAGATCAAGGTCAGTTAATATTTTAGTGATGCATCCTGCTTCTCTGGTTTTGTAGTCACCAGATATTAATCCTGCTGCCTGGGTTGGAACTTCTTGATTCTATCAACATCCAAAAAGGTAGTACAAATCCCAGACAACAAAAGCATATTCTAACATGGATCTGACTAGTGCTAGATAGGCAGTTCATCTACATGTCAGCAGACAGTGTCTGAGGTTTCTTTTTTGGAATGATGATGTAGTGTTTGCTTTCTTGGTTGATTTGATAATATGTGATTTTCACTTAAGTCCTCAGGTAGTGTTAGTCCAAGATAGGGGTTTGCACTGACATGTTGTAGTATGTAGTTATTTAAGGTGTAGAAGTGAGATGATTTGATTCATTCTAGAGGGTATGATGGTCACTCTGGTTTAGGAGACGGTCATCTGCAAACAGCCTGACCTGAGATTTCACACAGTCTGGAAGGTCACTAATATGACAGAGGAAAAGGAGTTTTCCCAGCATTGGTTCCCTGAGGGACACTGGAGTCCACAGTGACTGCTTCAGATGATTCTCTGTCCACTACCACTTGCATGTGTCGCTTTGTCATGAACATCTCTAGCTAACAGTGTAGTGGCCCCGTTTTCCAACATGAACAGTAATTTATGATGTGGCACAGTATCGGATGCTTTAGAAAAGTCTAGTATTACAAAGTCAGTTTATATTTCTTTGTCATTGTTTTGAAATGGGTCATGCATTGTTGTGAGGAGTTGCGTTTCATAGGAGTATCCTGTTCTAAAGACATGGTTCGGTTTAGTTAGAACATTACCTTTTACCAAATGGTTAAGAAGATGCTTACAAATTATATGTTCGAGAAGTTTACATGTGACTGATATAAGGGAAATTGGTCGGTAATTTTCTGCAATAACCAGTCAGCAGAACTGAAAAAGTTTTATGGAAAGCACCCCACTGACCCAGAATGTTTTGCCAACTGCTTTGGCATTTGTCTGTTAGGTAGATGTCAGCAGGGTGTGTTATCGCATGCCCGCTTTGGCTGCTTAATTGATACTCATTTTTGCAGACTGGCTTAAAAACAATTTCATTTTAAACTTTTATCTAAATTCAGCAAATGTAATCATCGGCAATTCAGATAAAATTATATTGTTAACTTCTTATGAAATATTACATTTTTTTTAAATAGTAATTTTTTAAACAAAACATTTAGATTAGAATCATTTTTAGAAACTTTGAAGAAGTCTTTGAAGTAAAATAAATATATTGAAAACATAAATAAATCAATGGAAATATTTATGGTAAATGGTACCCTATACATAGTTTCATATCAAATTTGGACAATTACACCTATAGAAATTATTTCCTTGACCAGTTGATTTAAATGTTTGGCAGAAATATGTTATTTAATTACAGTATATTTCTTAAAATAATACTCCATACACATGCTTTTCTCCCATCCTCCGTCTTTCTGTGATTAACTCTTTTTCATATGAAATAGTTGATATATTTATCCTTTTCTTTGCTATTAACATGTTTGTACGGCTATTTTTTAAAATTATAGTTATGAATAAGATACAAGCTAGTTTGAAACGATGTTTATAAGGTTATGCATTTTACATTGATGCATGGAATGTATGTGTAATATTCATTATTATTTGCCATTGTATGGACTGTAGTCATCGAATGTACATGTAACATTCATTATTTTTTGCCATTTGATGGGCTGCAGTCATAGAATGTATGTGTAACATTCAGTATTATCTGCCATTGTATGGGCTGTAATCATGGAAAGTGTAGGTAACATTCAGTATTATTTGCCATTGTATGGGCTGTAATCATAGAATTTATTGTAACATTCAACATTATTTGCAATTGTATGGGCTGTAATCATGGACTGTATGTGTAACATTTCAGTATTATTGCCATTGTATGGGCTATAGTCATGGAATGTATGCAAAACATTCAGTATTATTGCCTTTGTATGGGCTGTAGTCATGGAATGTATGTGTAACATTCAGTATTATTGCCATTGTATGGGCTGTAGTCATGGAATGTATGTGTAACATTAAGTATTATTGCCTTTGTATGGGCTGTAGTCATGGAATGTATGTGTAACATTCAGTATTATTGCCATTGTATGGGCTGTAGTCATGGAATGTATGTGTAACATTAAGTATTGTTGCCTTTGTATGGGCTGTAGTCATGGAATGTATGTGTAACATTAAGTATTATTGCCTTTGTATGGGCTGTAGTCATGGAATGTATGTGTAACATTAAGTATTATTGCCTTTGTATGGGCTGTAGTCATGGAATGTATGTGTAACATTCAGTATTGTTGCAATTGTATGGGCTGTAGTCAGTGAGTTAACACTTAATTTATTGATGGTATGACTATCAGGTTGTATTAAAGGATGATAAGTCGCTTTCTACAGCTGGTTCTGTATTATAAATTAGTGCACCTACTTTGTTTGTGTTTCTTATAGACTTACCAGTGGTCATACAAATTCTCCAAGCTGAAAAGTTCCTCTGATGATGGTAAATCGAAATTAAAACTTAGTTTCCAGTCAGAGAATGCAGGACAAGTTGAAATAAGGGTTAGTAAAAACTCTTCCTTAATTGCCCAACTCATGTCTTTCAGTGGGATACTTAAACCACATTCTGTTTAATGGTACAAGGATATGATGTTTTGGGGTCTAATGGGGTAAACAGATACTAGATTTTTGACTGATGGCTCAGATTAAATTGTAATGTGATTTTTAAGCTATAAAATGAGCTATCTTTCCAATCAGACACATTCATAAGGCAATTTTTTTGTTCCGTAGTTTATGATCATAAGTGCTTACATGCTTATAAAAAATACATATTATGAATATTACAGATATTGCTTATCAAATGCTATATGTACAACTTTAAACATAAACCCAAATTGGTTATCATCAAGATCTGAATAGACAAAAGTATTTGTTGAGCTACAGACCATTAAAATATCACAGTTACCATCTGATCAAACTTTTTGTGACTCATAAAACAATACATTTAACGAATTTGTGGCATATCCATGCTATTATCTGATTAGAGTCTCATATTTTAGATGAAAATTATGTCAGAGATATTCCTCAGCTGCCTAATACAGCTTGGGTGAAGAAAACATGAAATAGTCTTGGTGACTAACTCAACCTGTTTTGGTATGAAGTTGTAATAAAAATGCCTTGAGACATCAATACTCCACACTTGATGAACTAGGAAGGTATCCAAGGATGTCCAAATGGATGATCTAGTTTTGTGAATGGCAAAATCACAATAATTGATAAATTAATAGGTTTCAAGTAAAATTTTATGGGACTTGATCTTTTGTTTGGCATTCCGGACCAATTATAGACAATCCATGAATTTAAAGGCTAACTATGAGCACTACTGTAAAAGTTGCATCACTAGGCACAGTGCATAAACTACATTTTCTCAGATTGCGAACATTAAATTATTTTATTGACAGAGTTCTGTATAGTTTGTATTAAAGTTTTACCTCTTAAATTTACCCAGAATAATATAATGTAAAGAAATAAATGATCAGCTTGTTTGGGTCATCATTATGTTAGTAACTGCTGCAGAGTATTATCCAAGCATTGCACTTTTTACACTCGGTCTAAGTGATGTAATTCACACATCCTTAGAAACCCATAGATCACAACTTCAAGGCATGGTAATATATATATATATATATATATATATATATATATATATATATATATATATATAAGTACATTTACATCTTCAAATCATTTAGCTGTATATAATGCCTATTTCTGATAGAATTAGAGAAGTGGCCGACTTTATTTAAATGTGTATTAAACCTTGCTTTTATTTGTCAGAGGATTTGAAAGAGTTATCCATAGAGTTTCTATAGTTTAAAGGATCTAAAGGAACATATTGCTTGCATTTCTTTAATAGATGATGCAGTATGAAATTATTTATCATTGATTTTACAATTTTGTATATAGTGAATTAGATGATTTCAGAGTATCATCTACAACCGCTTCACTTTTTTTTCCAGGAAATCCAATGTACCAATCTCCAGGCACTTTTGTTTTGTATGCATGCCTTTCTGTCTGCTAAACTTGCCTCAGTTGATCCATCCTTCCTGACCAACTTCTGATCAGAGAGATACACTTGCCTACAAGTATGCAGCAGTTCCTCACTCCACAGAGAGAGAGAGAGAGAGAATAGAAGAATATTTGCATTTTTGTTGCAAAGAAATGCATAAAGACACATTTAAATACATTCAAATTACACAAAACAATTGAATTTTTAGCATTTGTTACAGTCCATATTAAAAACATAACATTTGATAAATTATACTATTGTAACACTTTCACATTTCAAAATGATAGTTCTTGATTACTGTGGAAACGTTTACTGTTATTGTAACACAATTAAATACACTCTACAATTGACTGTAACTGGGCCATTTGTTGCATTCATAGCCATATAGAGTCATATAGTTAAACACACCCTAAAATGACAACAGGGCAACTTGATACATTTACTGTTAGAGTCATGTAATTAAACACGCTAAAATATTCTGTAACAAGGCAACTTGATGCAGTCACTGTTACAGAGTAATGTAATTAAACACCCTAAAATAGTTTGTAAAATGGTCATTTGATGTATTCAGTGCCATAGAGTCTGTAACAAGGCCATGTGACGCATTCACTATTAGAGTCATATAATTAAACACCCTAAAATAGTCTGTAACAGGGCCATTTGATGCATTCTGAAAGGCATGATAAATATTCTGATGGTTAATAGTCTGGTATTATAAGTTTGTTTTTGTGAGGTTTATGAAATACCCTATTTAATTTCAAAAATATTCTTAACAAGGAAGCAGAATACACAATATAGTAAATTCTTATCTAGAGCTCGGGAGAGAGAAAGTTTTGTTGCTGTACTATAGATGTTCTTTTACCTACATGTTTGAATACTGGCACAGTGATGTAATTTTACAAGACTAAATCCAGTTTGCATAGCTGATATCACACCCATGTGTTCGTAATTTTAATATTGAGTGTTTTCACCCATTGAGCACATACTGTAAAGATTGAGTTGGAATCGAAACGGTCAGTAATCAGATTTTGATGAGAACAGTAAAAAAGTAAAACCATTGTGTTTAGCTATTTTTATTGGCATCTCATGGTACATCTGTCCCAATTAAAGCAATTCATATCTTGGTTCTCCACCAGCATTGAAATTTCAGAGTAGACCTGGTAAATTTTTAAAATTTGTTTCACTAATTACTGACCTTAGGTCAGCCAGGTTTGTAATTTTCCAGAGTAATCCATAAATGAAAGGTGTGTGTATATATATATATATATATATATATATATATATATATATATATATATTCTTACCTTGCTGACATATCTATCAGGTGAGTGGTTTTATCAAATTTGTTTCTTTGACACGTGTAATAATGAATTTGAACGTTTTAGCCTTTGCTGTTATATCTTGTTGCACTTGATATTTTAACATTAACATTAATTGGTAATGAATTTGTTCATTTCAGCCAGTTGTCTTAAGAGTCAAAGAAATAAATTTGACTTCATTCACTTAAAACCCATTTTAAATTTAGAAAAAAAAGAAACCTTACACATGGGCTTTTCATGTAACAGGTACTTTTCCTGGTTGTAAAATTTAGCATTTTTGTCCAAAAAAAAGATTATTTTCAATTTTGGTGACTTAGATTTTAGTGATTACATTTCCAGGAAGGTTAGAATACATTTAAGGCAATACATTTTGATGGGATTAAGTTAATCACATTCTGAGATGGCTAATCACCAGGATTTCTAAACTGTTAAAAATACATGCTGTGTGGTACTCGATGCTAAGGGATTAGTCTCTCTCATGTCGGTTAACTAGTTTATTTTGATCAGCCATTGTAAAGAGGCTTAACATTTGCACCATATCTCAATAAATAAGTTCTTACATATCAAGTCTAACTACCATCAAACATGGATGTTCACCTTATCAACAGAAGGCAAGTTAAAGAGCATTGGTATATATAAGCTGTCATATTGTTGTTTGATGAAATCAAATGGTGCAGTATACTTAATTTGCCAAAATATGTAACATTTTTGTGTATTAGTTTTCTCGATACGTATATGTAATGTAGCTAGAGTTGCAATAGTATTGTATGCTGGTAGATTTCAGAACCTGCACTTGTTTGAGATTTGCACCTTGAAAATCTTAAGAGTATATTTTAATGGTTACTTTTGTACCATTGTTTCCATTTATACAGAGTTCATCTTTTTTATATGCTATCCATAAAATAAATCATTACATTTGAAAGACACAGTGTCATTATTTAGGCAGTGTGTGAAAAATCATTGTTTTCTATCAGTGTAATGAACAATGTTTCTCTTTTATAAAGATACAGTATTAGATAATTAGTGAATTTTCAATACCATGGTAATACACACACACAGACACACACATGAAACAAACCTGACAAAGCAAAATATGGTGCAGCAGTTCAGGGAAACTGGCCAAGCACTTTTAAGAGCTACAGCATAGCTGCCAACTGTCCCGTTTTTTCCGTATTTGTCCCGTATTTTGGACCTGAATATGGGTGTACGTTTTTTTTGCAAAAAATACGTTTTTTAATTTTAAAAAAATAACAAAAAATTTCCTTGCAATTTTCAGTTTAGAATGGGCACTCAGTTTCCATTCTGATAGAAATGTATCGCATGTATATAGGAATACAGTTTTACAATATGATTGGTTCATTCGAAATCGAGGCTACCATGCCCGTCTTTATCTGCCATATTGGATTTCGCAAACAGTTACCGCTACCACTGTGTCTCTTCTTCGCAATATTCAACTTCTAATCATGTTGAATAGGAGATCAGAATATTCAGAATTTTCACCAGAAAAGACAAGAAAACAGAACTGAAAAGACAATTGTGCCGTCTTGTTTAGATTTGTGAAATCATCTAGTAAAGGAGAAGACTTTACGTTTTGGAAATTGTGTAATGTGATTTCGCTATTGGGCATGGAGGCGCATATGAAATACAAGAGCACGAGAAAGCTAATAAACATCAGCTTGCTGCTTCATCATATACAACTCAGCCTAAACTTGGATGTATATAAATACCAGAGAGAACCTTGATGTAATTCGATCGAAATTCGGTTTATTAAATTTCTTTTAGAAATGAACCTTCCTCTTTCAGTTACTAGTGCTGCTGGCAATTTATTTTGCACGCGTTTTCCAGACGGTAAAATCGCAAAGGATTACTCGTATGCTAGAATGAAAACAGTTCAGTAAGAAAATCACACAAAATTGAGATTATCAATGACAGTTGGTACATTGGAATCGATAATAATTGAAAAACAAGGTGTGGAAAAGGTTCCTATAAACAGCCTGTGCCTGAGTGTGTTGCACTCTTGCACCTTCTGAATGGGCACCCGAATGGAACAGGGTGCCCATCCAGAAGGTACAAGTGTGCAACAGATGCATCTTTGACAATAAATAATTATGTAAGTCACTGTCCTACCTTACTGATGGTTGTATATGTTGTAAGTAGTTACTTATGCATTAAAATTTCAAAATCAGTATTTGGTCCTGAAAATCAGTATTTTTGTCATAAGCAATCAGTATTTTTGTACTTGGGGGTTGGCAGCTATGCTACAGGTGCCTTTCTCAAGGCAGACAACATAAGCATATAACAGTTGAACTTGCCTGCAGGTGATCTGTTTAACTGACTGAAACAAAGAAAATATAATTGTTTATGGCAATGTTGCCTTCGCTACTCAACATCGGTTGTACAGTTATAATCCAAAGAGTAAATATATATAACTACTCATAATATTGTCCCAGATAACATCTGTTTCACAGATATAATCCAATGAGTAAAGATGTATAACTGCTCATAATATTGCCCCAGATAACATCTATTGTACAGTTATAGTCCAAAGAGTAAAACTACTCATAATATTGCCACAGATAACATCTGTTGTACAGTTACAGTCCAATGAGTAAAGATGTATAACTACCCATAATATTGCCCCAGATAACATCTATTGTACAGTTATAGTCCAGTGAGTAAAGATGTATAACTACTCATAAAATTGCCCCAGATAACATCTGTTGTACAGTTATAATCCAATGAGTGAAGATAATGTGCTTCCAAAATTAAGAATGATTTATATGTATAACTGTTTAATGATATAATATGCATTTATTACTGTTTAATAGCACCTCAGTATAGTAATGGTGCTAGTTTAAAGTAAAGTTCTGGTGCATTTGAAAGATTTTTTGCTACATAATTCATAAATTTTATATATGTGTGTGTGAAAATTGATATAAGGGATTGCTATGTAATTAACAAATTTTGTGTGTGTGTGTGTGTGTGTGTGTGTGTGTGTGTGTGAAAATTGATATGAGTGATTGCTATGTAATTCATAAATTTTATATGTGTGTAAAAATTGCTGTAAGGGACAGCTTGATACATTAAGTTAGACTACATGTAACTTATTTATTGCAAAGATATATGTTTGTACTGCTGTTAGTAGCAATTTATGTATTGTATTTTCCATTCTTGCTTTATATAAGCATTTCATTCATTTCAGTATGCTTTATGTATATCCATCCTTCATTATTGTAATTATATTTATACATGCAGATGCATTGAGCAGAAAGGTCATGTCAACTTACAGTGTTCAGCCATAACTATTTTTGCTTCAACTAGTAGTCAAATCTGAAATCATGCAGTGTTGTGCCATCTTCATAATCAATTTGATTACATTAACCTACTTACGTTAGATGTTTCTTTGTGAATGTAAAATTTGGCAGTTTTACTCATAAACAATTCATTTAAGGTCTGCTTAGTTTTATTTTAGTGTTTCTGGAATTAGAGAGGTTATTCTATTTAAGATGGTAGATTTTGACAGCATTTAGTTTTGCAATCTTGGAAACTTCAATCGCTAAAATGTCTTTGAATTGCAGCACAGTTCTAGACACATGTTCTGAATTTTTATTATATAGTGTATACAGTTTTAGTTTGATTTGGTTGATTTTCAGGGCTGAATTTCTTGTTTGCATCAACTGAAATTGACACATTCTTTATGTGCAGTCATGAAATATATTGCCTTTTGAGGAAGCTGGTCAGAGGGCAGTGTAACAAGGATTGACGTCACAGGTGATTGTATTAAAGCAATTCATTTCATCAATAATGAAAGGATTGATGTTTCAAATACTGCTGTCACTAAATTGGACATTTTGAGGCTAAATTTATAGGTATAGAGAACTAAGGGTTAGACAAAATGACCCTGATCAAAGGGGCTACAGGAACCCTGGATCTAGCTAATTGGTCCAATGGGCAACTCTATGATATCATGAGCTGTAGGTTTTTGGGGGGTTTTTTTCTTTCTAAAAAATAATATTTATAAATTGTTTATGACACTCTACAAGGTTCAGTGATAATCTAGAAGCTTAGAGTTTCATATTAAATCTGTCATTTGCCTTCTCTGGGCTACTGAATATATGTTGAGCTGTTATGTTCTTTTACTGATAGCCCACTGGGCTACTATTAGATTTGGTGTATATCATAGTATGTAAGACATGCAAAACACCCTATTGCATGTGATCCCTGTCTGTAATTAAAATCAAGATATAATAAGGAGATCTGATGGCACCAACAAAGGTTCATGATCTGGTGACCCTTATATTCCCAAATTTATAAACTATTGGAAAGATGCTGCATTTTATGTTAGGGAGAGTTGCCATTTAAAATGATTGTTTTCACTTTCATAAATGTTAATGTTTTAATTTTTTATTTCATTGGAGAATTAAAAAGTCCTAAAGAACATGACATCATAATGGAGTCATCTGGTCTTCATTATGAGAGAGATCCTTTTTAATTATATATAATGGCTAAGGGTAGAAATATATGCCATATTTTATTTGACAAATTTTGTCCTTTGACACTGTTGACCTATGTACCTGTTTATGTTTTAGAGAGATTTACCATGTCTGTTAGTATTAATGGAATAAAGTCTACACACCTTTATTAAAACAATTGAATTTACTACTAGTATGATGCCCATATACTCCAAAAAGTTTATTTCAGCAGCTTGTATTTGTTGTATTTTTGTTTGAGACAAGAACTGCCAGCATTATAGCCCCTATGTCTTGCTTTGTATAACATTTTTTGGAGGTAAATGTTAATATAGTTGCATCAGAGTTTCCAGTAAATGATTATGTATTCAAGAATCAGACGTTGAGTAAATTAGAGATGGAAATTGGGGGCAGGGTATTTATTCTTTCTCATGCTTTTAAAGAAAATTATACACTGCAGTATGTTAAACATACAACTTCTGTTTAATACTCAAACCTTTTGAACTTCCCATTCTTTTATTGATCGTCATGTATTGTTTAGTTTAAGTAATAGAATTTATATTGATGTGTTCCCCAGATGTTAGAAGTATGAAGTATGAAGGGACCATGTAACATTTGATAAAATATGAGCTTTGCTGTTTTTATAATATTTATAAACTGACAAATAGTCAGGGCTGTATTTATTGTTGAACCTACACTAGTAGGTAACGAAACATAGTCTCTTTTTTTAGACAACAGTGGCAGTAGTTTGTTAAGGTTGGTGCACATTTTCATTTACATATATTTCCAAAACTTCCACATAGATTTACATCATGTTTCAAACCCAAAGAATAGAAGGTTCAAAACCTAGCCAGATATACTTTCCAAGTGTTCTTGGGATAGGGATAGGCACATTGCTTCTGTTTCCATGGCTTGATATAGACAGTGCTCAAAGTACCATTGAAAAACAAACAAACCAAAACCAAACTCAACCTTTTGACCTTGGAGTCAAGGTCATACATTTTACAGCAATACTCTGATATGCAAGCCCTGGCCTTTTTGTGATACAAATTTATGCATATTCAAGTCATAAAATAGATACCCTACATTGATCCCGTACACCCGTATAAGCTTGTTGACTGCTTGATATTGTAGTTATGTATATGCCTATTTATTGTACAATCTTATTTTGTCTTATGGACTTTTTGTACATAACTGAACAATATGTATCCATATTGTCTGATGTGCAATTTAATTCTTTTATATACCATATATACTTGCTTGTGTCCAACTGCAAACTGCACAGACCATCGCATAACGTACTGGCTGGTCTGGGTTTGTGCAGTTTGTTAGGAGTAATCAGTAGAACAAGCAACATAGACCCTAATCTGCCGGTGCATTGTGCTACTGCAGATCAGGATCTTTGTTGTTTGCAGTTTCCTGCGACTTGTAAGCGAGTTATGTATGGTAATTATGTATATCCGTAGGTACTCTGCATTGTATATTTTATTTTGTGCAAAATTTATGTTGCTACAGCTGCATTAGTGCATTCAGACTTAATATATTACAGCTGAAGATGAATGAATAAATTTGCCACCCCACGTGATCTTGTCATTGACATATTCATGGCTTTCGAGTTGATGTTTTGTAAAAGATAGTTAGGGCCGTTTCAGTAAAACAAAAACTTGGAATTTAAGGCACTTTCAACATGGAGTTGTCACCCATAGAAACAAATTACGAATTTGTACCATTTTTATATTAACTCTTTAAATAATTAGAATATCATGGCATATATTTTTTAAAAAGTGCCTTCCCTGGGTTCCATATCTGTTTAAATAGAACAGCCCTTATAAACTTATTTGAGAACAGTTTTTCTTTAAGTATAATACAGGTATCAGACTAATGTTCCAACATTCTCAGAGGTTTCATATTTATTTAATTTTCTTTTTAATGTTTTTAGAATTATTGAATAAAGGTTGCTTATTTTGGTTACCAGCTTGCTAAATGGGTTAGTGAAATAAGATGTATCTATTTTTTTTTTTAATTTAAATTTAAAATTAGCTTAGAGTTTAAAACTTTGACATTCTGATTTTCATTGGAATAAAGTTAAAAGGCAGAAAGCTGTCAGAAGTTGGGTTAAATCTTTACTTGCTAAATTTCAAAGATTTTGTGATTAAATTCACATTTTCTGCTCAGACCTTTGTGAGAATACAGGACATTTTTATTTTTAAAGGGTTACCTTTATTTTCTCAACTGATTGAAGATATTTGAGTTTTCATTATCGCTTAATTATTTCTTAAATTTATTTCATTTTCAGACTTTGCCAGTGATAATGCAGCATATAAAACTATCATCATTTTACATCATTTGTTCCAAAAATTATTCTTAGTTTTTGGAAAGTATTCTCCACATTTTTTCTACCATAAAGTGACATAGAATTGTTACATATTTACAAAGGTAGTGCATATATCATTCCCCTTCTTTGCTAGCCAATGGTCATCAGTCCACTCTGTTCCATATCAACCCTTGGCATATTACTGAAACTGTGTTTTGAACAAGCGCCCTCTTACAGATGAAGAGCCCATGCTCATAGTGAGCAAATCAGTTGACGAAAGAGACAGCTTATTATTGGACTTGTCAGGTATTCAGTAGGGTGATTACTAGAATGTCCATGGGCATTAATTTACATTATTATAGGCATTAATTTGGAATTAAAAGCTGCTTACAATATTTCAATTGGAGAAACATACATATGACATACTTTGCTGTGAGGCATCTGTGAATGTAATCTCTCAATTTAAATTAACAAAAGATTGGAATGGATCACTTTTTATCAGATGTGTCCAGTCTGATAGTAGTAGATGCAGTTCAGGCTGGCCAAATATGCCAAGCGTTGACATGGAATGAAGTGGATCAGTGACCCTTGGCAAGCAAAGATGATCATTCCCATGCTAGGCATGTTAAAATTTTTTGCCAATAAAGTTCTGTATAGAGAACAGTTTGTGCTTTATCTTTCAGTTATACCAAATGTTGTTTTTTTAGCTCAAATGGTCGCTGACCAGAAAAGCTTTTGAGATAGCCTGTTTTCCATTGTCCATCCATCTGTTAGCAAAAGTTTGTTATCGCTACTCCTCTTGAACTATTTGGAAACTCTACATGCACATTCATCCCATAGTTTAGTTAAGTCCTAAATGAAATATCCAACATGGCCACTAAAGTGGCACTCATTTGAATCTTATTGCTACTCCTCCTGACAGGACGACTGTATCAACATGGAATTTCACTAAAAAACTTGTGATGTCATGATGGTCTTAAAATAAAAATGGAGCCAGACAGATGTCCAATATGGCCACCACAGTGGCCATCCTGAAAATTGTATTGCTACTTCTGAATGGAAGGTCAGATCAACATGGGGTTTTCACCAAAAAAACTACTTACGGATGTCTAGTTGATCCTAAATGAAAATGGTGCTGATTTGAATATCAGTATGGCTGCCACAGTGGCCATCTTGAAAATCACTACTACTTCTGTACAGAAAATCATATTGCCATGTGGTTTTCTCTAGAACACTTATGTTGTATAGTGGGTTCCAAATAAAAACTTGTGTCAGTCTGACATCCAATAGGGCCACCATGGTGGCCCTCTTGAATATCTTTTGTTGCTTCTAATCCTGAACGGATGATCATATCAACATAAGGTTTTAAGTAAGACTAATTATGATGTCTAGTTGGTCCCAAATGAAAATGGAGCCAGTCTAGAGTCCAGAATTGCCTCAACATTAGCTATCTGGAAAATCTTGTTATTGCTACATCTGTATGTAAAGTAATATTGCCATAGGGTTTTTAGTAGAAGACTTCTTATGTTGGTCCTATAGGAAAATTATATCTGATGTCCAATATGGCCCTGACAGTGACCATCTTGAAAATATTGTTAAAAATGGTTATATCAACATGGGGATTTTACTGAACAACTTCTTATGAACTTCAAATTGACCTATTGCCACTTGTCAGACATGCTACTTGATGAACCAATTAGCAAGCATAAATTACTGGTAGACACCTGAAGGCATTGTTTATGTTGGCCTTTTTCCTCCAATAAGCTGATTGTCAAAAGGAATTGGTTATTGTAAATATTTACAAATTTTGCAATGGTTCATCCATTGTTCAATTGTTATGGGTGAAATGCAGTTAATGGGAACTTTGTCATTCAGACAGTTGATGTCCAGATTAACTAAATGGTGAACTAAGTGTATTCTTCTTCCAAATCCTAGAAGAAATTTGAATGGATCAAGACGTGTGGTTGCCCACACAGTCAGCTCAACATGGACACAATTTTTAGGAATTACCATGGGTTTGTTTGCACAAAAGTAAGTAGAAAAGCACGTCCATCTATAATTTGAAGAAAGAAAAAAATAGAAATTGAACACAATAAAATGAAATATCTAGAATTTGAGTGGAGAACCCCTAAACTCAGGTTTTGTTGTGTGTGTTCCACTATCGGAAGCACATGACCAGAGATGGCATCATTTTAATGTTTGAAAATTTGCACTAAATGTTGGTTTGTTCCAAAAACAATACTTCATCATCTTGTTCAGATATTGAATGCCTCTTAATTTCATTTATTGTGCTAAAGAAGGGGATATGGATAAAAATTGTAATTAATAATAAAGAAGGGGTCATGGATAAAAATTGTAATTAATAATAAAGAAATATAAAAACAAATAGTTTCAGGTATTTATCCTGCTGTGTTAAACATGTATTTACATGTTGACATCAGCATACATCACTAATCAAATTCCATGTCACGAAGTAGAACTTTACAATTATGTACAATGGTATACTTCTAAACAATAACTATTTATGCTTTTGTTACGTATTTTTAATTCATTTTTAATTCATTGAGCTCTAAGGTAGCTTAAACAAAAGTTAAAAGATAATGAATATCCTAAATACATTAACATCATTTGAAATGAATATTCTTTTACATGAAATTCTCGAGCTGCTTTAAAATTGATTTTAAATATTTACTGAAATAAAACACATGGGTTATTGCCATAACTTGAAATGGAAAATGTAAATACTGTCTACTGCAGCCTAATTTATGCAACTTGGTAATTTTACATTTATATGAATAATAAAACCCATTTTTGACAAACATATGACTGAAATTGAAACATATTTCTGTCAGATGTTGACTGTTTGTAGAAGGTCAACAGTTCCTCCTGTCATGTGATTTGGTTTTGGGCAATCTACTATCTCACATATGGTCCATTGGTCCTAATGATGCCATTCAGACCTTCATATTATTCTTTCTCCTGAATGAATGGTCAAATCGAATGGGATTTTCACTGAAAGACTTCTTATGATATCCAGATAGTCATAAACAAAAATGGTCATGATGCAACTTCTAATATGACTGATACAATGGCTTTCTTGAAAACCTATGTGTCCTAGGTAGCTGGTTATACCAACATTGTGCTTTCACCAAATCACTTATTATGACATCAGTAGGTACTAAATTGAACTGGTGCCAATCTGATATCAAATATGGCTACCATGGCATCCATATTGAAAATCTATAATTGCTTCTCAAGCCATATCAATATGGGGTTTCCACGGGAAGACATCTTCATCATAAATGAAATTACCAAATTGACATCCAAGATGTCCACCACAGCAGCTAATTTGAAATCTTGTTATCATTGAAGAAAATCAAATATGATTTCAACACTCCACTGTTAAAAAGAAATCTTGAATTTCTGAAAATTCTTTCCAGCTAGTTGGGTGTCAGTTCCATTTAAGGGACTCTTGTTTCAGTAGGTAATAGTAGTTTTCTTCCCATCACATTTCATATGACAGTCCCTTCATTGTAATACAGTTCTTATCATAAGATGGGTATGATCATGGATCTCATGTTATTTTGTACTAGTTATATATTGCACTTTGGAATAATGTGGTTTCACTGTAAGACAGTAGACAACATTATAATAAGGACTTTGAAATCCAGCTAAGTGCTGTAGGGTCCACTGTGGCCACTTGATTTTGTAGACATGTTTAATGCTATCTAATTTTTATGGTTAAATTCAAAATACAACAGAAATGTGGGTTTAGAGGTCCGAGGTCATTGTCACAGGACAACATCAGATACTGGCAATAAAAATTGACTTATAGCTCTCCCTTATTATAACAGACTCCATATGTCAGGGAATGACTTTGAAAGATGCCACCCTTTACCTCTGAGTGGTAAGAAGAGGTGTGATCTTACATGCAACAGCTTGGTCCTTCTTAAGTACTGTAGTGTCACTATCAATATTTATGAAGTGAATGCTAAAACAATATATTCTGGTAAAAATTACCTGTAGGAAAGGCCAACTGACTGTCAACAAGAAAATCACCAAATCATCATCTGTAGTAACTGTAATGTATATGCTATGACTAGCCAATTGATTGCCAACAAGAAAATCACCAAATCATCATCTGTAGTAACTGTAATGTATATGCTATGACTAAACAGTGCATAGAAAACTCGTATGTATCCTACTGCAGCAGAAACTATACAGTAATATGAACGAGGTTTCTTTGGAACACAACATACATGCACGTACAAATGCAATGAAACATTATTATTGATACTTATGAATTGGATGCCACAATATCCATTGCAAGACAATGTTCAAATGACAGTCTATACATGCAAAATTTGTAGTACAACATGGTATATAACTTATGATCTGGACGCTAAGGTTATATCAATATAGAAAACTTACCCATATGTACCTAACTGTAGCAGAAATTATACAGTAATATTATATGAGTTTTCTGTATTGTACACCAGACCTGCACTTATTAAATACCACCACAGCAGTGGAAGGGGACGCCATCGCAACCTGTGCAGGTAACCAAGGGCGCCTAAGTGTATGAGGATGATAAGTGATAAAACTGAAAAATCTGAAACTTTGTCTATGAAAGAACAGAAAAGTTGGAAAATTATATATGGAATATACTTCCCTTTGAAGAGTGTGTGTGTGTGTGTGTGTCTGTGATTTGGATTTTTAACATAGCTTTAACAATTTTTCAGTCACATCGCTACAATGTCTGCGGTGTGGCAGTTTATAGTTAATGTCTAGCACTGGGGCATCATGCCGCAGACATGTAGCATGATGTCCCACCCAGTCACATTATCCTGATACCAGGCCAACCAGTCCTAACACTAACCTCTTAATGCTGAGCATCAAGCGAGGCAGCTGTTAGTACCATTTTTGTAAGTCTTTGGTATGACTTGGCCGGGGATCGAACCCACAACCTCCCGCATCTGAGGCGGATGCTCTAACCACTAGGCCACCAGAGCAGTCTCTTTGAAGAGAACCCGCTTCCAACTTGCTATAAGGTAGGAAATGTCTGACTTGCTGTACATGAAGAGCATACTACTCGGCAGAAGTAGTAACTAAAAAATTCACAGATTTGGTGCCAATTGCTGTATCAAGGGGAGATAACTGCCACCTAGGCGGGCAGGTAACTTAGTTTTAACGCTAAAATCTTTTACCCTGGGATGGCTGGATTTGCAAGACAGTAGTTCTCCTAAAGTATTAAGATCGAGCAACATATGTGAAGAAGAAATTGAAACATAAATAGTATACAATTTGAGGGTACTGGTCCACTGGGTACTTTGAAAAGGCTTCTTTACATAAGTGAGGGACCAGGGGGAAATGTGTCATATAAAGGTTTCAGGTTCTAATCAAGCAGTATTTGAAAATGGATACAGAAAACTGGACTTGTCTTTACAACCATCTAGTTACTATTCATCAGTAATTTTGCTCAGCCTTTTTTCGAGAGCTGACCTTTGAGATTAGTGTATTTTCAAATTAAAATACTGTAACATAAAATTCCACACTTTACAGTGCAGCATTAATAAAGAACATACCAATTCTAGTTAATTTGGAATTAGATATCAACATATAATTTTGAATATCTTTTTCTATTGAAGATGCAAACTTCTCAGATTTCACATTTGAGGGGTTTTTTCTTCTCTCCTGTCTTTTTTGTATCACCAGTATTACATCACAAAGTCTAGACTGTTTTTAATTTTTGAATGATGAAAACAAAAAGCACATAATGGAACATTTCATGCTACCACTGTCATGACTGGCAAAGGAGATGCAGACTGACTCAACAGTGTAGTGGCAAATACATTAAAAAGAGTTATCTTTCTTGCCAATTCTTTTAAAAAGCAGTAATAAAATCTTTTGATTTTGAATTTTTGTTTCTATTTTACAGGCTAAGGGACCAAGTACTTATAAACAATGACTCACATAAAGTTTGTATCGTCTTGCCTGTCTACAAGAAGAATTAGATGTGTAAAAACTTATACAAATTAAAGTTCTAAAGATATCTGCTATATGGAAGCGACTGGTACAATCAGAAGTTTCATGCAACCCAGTGTTTTAGCTGTGTCTGGATGCCTTTCAGTATAATTAAAAGAATGCCATATTTAACTATGCTTACAGGTGAGACAAAATCCATATACAATCTCCAGGTCAAAGAAGACATGAGGAAGACTTAACATGCTTCATACATTTTATTTGCTGTTTTAATGGAACATGTTCAACATATTACATGGCTTTTAAATACATGCATGTCAAAAAGAATGGAACCAGATTCATCATCTTAGTAGGTCTTGTGGAGTGCTGACTTGAAAGCATCCACTAATGTGGTGTTCACAATACTCTCATCCAGGTGGTTCCACTGCACAACAGTTTTATAAAGAAATAGTTTCTAAATTATCAGGACTGAAACTTTTAACAATAAAACATGTAGAATTGTTAGTGACCTGATTTTCTTCAAAATTTTTAGTTTCAAAGTCAGTGTAAGATTTAGATTTTATGCATCTTTTGGTTTAAGTGATATAAACTGTCACACTTTGCATTTTACATTTACAAGCAATCCTAATAGACTGCATTATTAAAAAGGTTTATTCCCCTGACTTTGTCATTAAAAGAAGGAATTAATGGAGCCACAAAGAAAAAAAATTCTATCATTTTCAATCAGCATCAAAAAATTACTTTGTTGTAACCAGAATGACCTGATGGAAATGAAAAAAATTTTAATTCTCTGGCATACATCAAAATGTACACAACTTTAATTCCATATAACTGTTCTTATTAAATGTCTGGCTACATCAAAATGTACACAACTTTAATTCCATATAATTGTTCTTATTAAACATGAATGAAATTATTAGTCTAAGTAATAAAGTACATTTGATTTTATCCAGCACAAAACACTCTTTGAAGACGATTTGTAAAATGTTCACTTTGTCATAGCATCAACTGTATGAATAATTTTAAATACTACCAGAACCTAATCCTATTAACAAATTCTCCTTGTTTTTTCAGTCATTTACCTGCCACCTTGAATGAATACATTTTTGATGAATGACAAAAGTATAGTTTCTTTCTCAAATATCCTATTTTATTAGTATTACCATAATATTTTCAATCAATATTATATACAACATAGAAGACATTTCTGTATATGCATGCAATTCACAATGACATATATTCACTCATCTGGCAGACTGTAAGTATGAACTGTAATAAACAGAAGAAGAAAAATAATACAAATGTCATACAAGTCTAACACACCTCTTGCATACAGACTGGTCTAATATTGTGTATTTATCATAATTCTACTGATGAAAGTCTCTTTTTTTTAGAGTAATTACTGCCTGATTTATTCAAATTTCACTTATTCACATTCAATATCATGCACATTATAACTGCAAGAAAAATGTTATCTTCATCTATATGTATCTTTAGGTTCACAAACAAATACAGAAATACAAATCAGTTTTATAACCAATTTTGAAACCTTTCTTTTTGCTCAGTTTTAAGATGAACTTCAATACATATGGTAATTTGTCATTTTTTTCACAAACAAAAACAAGATATGTTATTGACTGCCTATTAAATATACCTACTCTAAAAGAAAATATGGGATAGAAATTTGGCATGATACAAATGGACACCATCTGTTTAAGAAGATGTCTCATGTCTCAAACAGTTCAGGGGATATTAACCAGGGAGGTGTGATTTTGATTAACTGGGCAAGCAGACAAGATTTGTAAGAAAAATGGAAATAACTCTAAAAGCACTGATCAGACAGACTCCATTGTTGTGACTGGACACAATCACTAGTTACGATAAAAAACATAAGTTTCATTAAGGGTTCAGGATATCTTACATAAATAAAAGTGTGACAGACATGCTGAACACCTGTTTGCTTGGTCATCATAGACAAATGCCAAATAGGCTGAACTCAATACATGTTATTTTCTGTTTAGAATATAATGCTGTTTTCAATTGAATGCAAGTAATACTGTTCAGTGGTCATCAAATCTCCAGGAAATATCAGAGAAAATACTATTAAAGATTTTGTTAAGGACTACAATAGAATGTTCTGTGTATTAATAACTTTAGTTAAAACTGACTCTTTTGAGACACTGCATCTTTAAAACTGGACTCATCAGGTCAAGAAGAAATGGGTTTCAGAATGGCGTTACATATTTCCACATTCTGTCACATGACAAACTGTTCATGTTGGCACAGGAAGAGAGTCAGATACAAGGGGAAGCAACTCTTCTGTTCTCAACCTCCAATTCTCAATATTTTTGGAAACCTTGCACCATTGTTCCCCATGATGAGGCTCAGCACTGATACATCTCTTTCGCACTTCATTTTGAGTTTCCTAAAACGAAGCATATATATCAGTATCAGGTAAGGACTAACTTCCATAACAGCATATGATATGTGAAGGAAGAGTGCCAGGTAAGCAATAACTTCCATAACAGCACATGACACATGAAGAAAGAGTGTCAGGTAAACAATAATTTTCATTAACAGCATATGATATGTGAAGGAAGAGTGCCAGTTAAGCAGTAATTTCCATAAAAGTATATGGTATGTGAAAGAAGAGTGCCAGTGTAAGCAATAATTTCCATAACATATGATATGTGAAAAAAGAGTGCCAGGTAGGAAATAAGGGCTGTTCCATCAAAACATACATGGGACACAGAGAAGGCACTTTTAATATGGGGTATTCACCCATGGATGCAATTTAGAATTTTCTTATCATTTTAATATGAATTCTGTGAAATCAAAGTACCCTGGCATATATTTTTTAAAAACTGCCTTCCCTGGGTACCATGTATGTTTAAATGGAACAGCTCTAATTTCCATAACAGTATATGATATGTGAAAGTAGAGTGCTGAGTAAGCAATAATTTCCAAAAAAGCATATGTTATGTGAAAGAAGAGTCACAGTGTAAGCAATAATTTCCATAAAAGTATATGTAATGTTAAAGAAAAGCACCAGTGTAAGCAATAATTTCCATAACAGCATATAATATGTGAAGGAAGAGTGCCAGGTAAGCAATAATTTCCATAAAAGCATATGGTATGTAAAAGAAGAATGCCAATGCAAGCAATAATTTCCAGAGTAGCATATGATATGTGAAAGAAGAGTGCCAGGTAGGCAATAGTTTCCATAACAGCATATGATATGTGAAAGTGGAGTGCTGGGTAAGCAATTATTTCCATAAAAGCATATGATGTGTGAAGAGTGCTAGGTAGGCAATAATTTCCATAACAGTATATAATAATAAGTGAAATAAAAGTTCCAGCATAAGCAATAATTTCCATAACAGCACATGATATGTGAAAAAAGAATGTCAGGTAAGTAATAATTTCCCTAACAGCAAATGATATGTAAAAGAAGAATGCTGGGTAAGCAATAATTTTCCGTAACAGCATCTGATATGTGAAAGAAATGTGCCAGGTAAAAAATAATTTCTATAACAGCATGCAAAAGGAGAGTGCCAGTTTAAGCAACAGTTTCGGTAACAGCATATGATAACATAACAATAGCCTATAATATAACTGCAATAATTTCCATAAAAGCATATGATAAGTGAAGAGTGTCAGGTAGGTAATAATTTCCATAAAAGCATAAGATATGTGAAAGAACATTTTGTAAGCAATAATTTCCTTAACAGCATATGACATGTGAAAGAAGAATGTCGGGTAAGCAATAATTTTCATAACACCTATATGTGAAAGAAGAATGTCAGGTAAACAATAATTTTGAAACAGCATATGACTGTTTTCTGTTCTGAGTAAACTGTATGTGAGAGAGAGAGATGGATGGATCAAACAATACTGTGTTGGTGCATAAGATGATAAGTATTCAGAGCAGTATTTCTTTATTATGGTGAGTTATGTTTGTTAGCAATGTAGAGAGCAAGAGGGAGAGGTTACATAGTGATAGTACTCTCTGCTCAGTTTCATCATGATTTTGATCTTCATCATGAAAAAAAAAGGGCACTGCTATTTCAGTGATGATTGTATCCTACTGTCAAATAACATCTCTAAATAAAAAGTTAATTCCTGTTTTACTTATGATCACCACTGTCACATTATACCACAAAAACCATGATCACCATTGTCACATCTTACCACAAACACCATATGACTTATGCCTGCTAAGTGCAAAACATCCACAAAGTTTGGTGAAGAAACTTCTATTATAATATTAAAACAAGTATTCTGCAAAGCCAAGTTTTCTTGGAATCACAATGACCCTGACCTAGGCCTTTGATCATCCAACCCCAAGTCAACAGACTATCCATACCTTAAGCGCAAGCCATCCACAAACTTTAGTCAAGATACATGATTGCAAAATAATTTTCCTTTTCATAGTTACAGTTACCCTGAACCATGACCTGTTGACCCCCCAAATCAATAGGTTTCTTCCTTACTCAAGTGCCAGCTACCCAGTAAGTTTTGCTCAAGTACGTGCTGTAGAAGTCAAGTCACTGTAGAGAAACAATTTTCTTCCTTCAGTCACTGTCACCTTGACCTTTGCTGCCAAAACCAACAGACTTCTATCTTATCCAAAATGCAAAATCATCCACAAACTTTGGTGACGACACATGGTAGAAAACCGTAATATTTTTGCAGAAACCATTTTTCTTCTTTTAGTTCGTGACTGTGACTTCTGACCTTTGACCCAAACATTTGTATACTGATTCTTTACCCAAAGTGCAAGTTATCCACAAACTTTAGTCTGGAATATGATGTATAAGTTATTTTGTCATGAGGAAACCAGTTTTCTTTCAGTCACAATGACCTGGGTTTTTGACCTTTAAGACCCACAAAACGACACGCTTCAACCTATTCCCATGTGCAATCTATCCACTAAACAATGGTCCAAGTCGGTGATGAAGAAGTAATGTTTTTATGTAGAAACTACTGTTCTTCCTTCAGTCATAGTGACCTTGACCTTGGACAGTCACCCAAACACTGATAGTCTTCTTTCTTACTCCAAGTGCAAGCTATCAACAAATTTGTTAGTACTGGTATTTAGTGCAGAACAAACGTTATTATACAGAACATTTTCTTTTTTTTCTGTACCACAGTGACCTTGACCTTCTGACACCAAAATCAATATGGCTGTTTTCTTACCCAAAATACAAGCTATCTACAAAGTTTGGTCCTTGTACGTGAAGTAGAACTAATGTTAATGTGCAGAAAACACCTTCTTTAGTCAGTGACCTTGATCTTTGATCTTTTGATACTGAAATCAATAGACTTCTTAACACACACCAAGTGTAAGCTATCCACAAAGTTGGGTGGAGTTACAAGCTGTTGAACTGAATTTTATCATGTGGTAATGGAAAAGATAACAATGTAGTACACTTACCAAACTGGCAAGAATACAAACATATTATCATTCTGAAAGTTTCAATAACTTAAGCCACATCAGTTATTCAACTTTCACTCATGAGGATATACCACACATTAGAAAGATCAGTTGTATCAGTTAATGTTAACCCGGATCCCCCAATGTGAATGGACCATGACAATTACAAGAAATTATGCAACTCAGAACCCATGAGGATGCTGGTGAACTGAATGGTACCCCTCTGTAGATATCTTCAAACCTACACATTTCGAGTCTAAAAAAGCCAAGAACATCTGGGTACATTACTGTGAGAGCAGGAACATTAAACCACAGACTCATAGAGGAGACAGAGGCAAAATATTACAACTGATGAATGAAATGTATATCGACAATTTAGAGAGAGAAAGATCATCCGTTGCTATCAAAATGTAAAATTGTCTGAAGTAGGAAGAAGCATATACAAATATTTTACCTGAAAATACACCTAGCCTAAAGTAAGCCTTCCTCAAAAACAAACTATAGACAGTAGTCAACAAGCATCTACCAATATTTTACCTGAAAATACACCTAGCCTAAAAGTGAACCTTCCTCAAAAACAAACCTGACAAAAATGAATAATATAAGCCTTGGCTGAATTTTGAATTTTTGCTGTATCTTGCAACTCTGATTACATACGACAATAGCTGAAAAGGAATACTTACAATTTCTCCATGCATCATTTCAAATTTGTAAAAGTAGGCCCATGCATCACCAAGATCTGGGTCAATTTTGACAGTCCGCTGGAACCATTCTCTAGCCTTTGTGACCTTTCTCTCTGACCAGAACAAACTGAATAAAAAACAACAACCCAAAAGCCATTTTATGATTTAAAAACAATAACAGTTTTGTAAATCCCTCGATGATATACTGAACAGATGGTATCCTTCAAAAAATTTTGTTTAAAAATATCATGACTATGAAATTTCAAAGACAAGCCTCTTTTTTAATGAATACTGCTAATCATCAGTTCATCAATATAACCATGACACATGAACATATTAAAAAATAGCAAACATAATTTAGAAAATACGTCTATGACACAAGAACCTGGCAATGGCCTGCATGTCATTGTCCCCCACCCCTGCCCCCATTTTGAAATTAAATATAGATCACCATGACCCAATTTTGGTAGAAGGGTGTTGAACCATCTGGACGTGCTGACATAGCAATTTCCATATCTCTGTAACCAATAACGCCCATAAAAAATGCACAACTTGAAAAAAAAAGCCATTCAAGCATGAAATCTAGGCAAAACTGACCTACATTTAGCAATTTGGTATTTTATCCAACAACATATATCCATGAACTAATTTTGCATGACTCCATAAGCAAAAGTACACAGAAACTGAGGTAAATGAAAAATGTAACCCAAGTCAAGAAAGCATGAAATGTAGGCCACACAGCCCTACTTTCAGCAATTTGTTGTTGTTTACATCAAGACATATCCACATAACAAGGAACATGACTGTGGCCAACTGTACTTGAGAAACTGACCTTACTAGCTGAGTAAAAAACATAAACAAAACTGTGAAAGTGGGAAAAAATTTTTGTATCTAATTGCATGACACACAAACCAGGAGGTCTATCTTGTATGTTACACTAATTACAAGTAAAAAAAAAAAACTGCATAAACACAGATCTGCAAGCACATTAAGAGATGACAGATCTGGGTCTGTGCAGTTTGTAGTTGTACTTGACTTCAGAGTATAAATAGTGTTCTAAATCCAAAAAGGGTAAAAAGTAAAAGGAAAGTAGAATGCCTCAGCATTCAGGTTAATCTAGGGGTGTGAACACATGTATGGCTGTATTGATGGATATACACACATATGGCTGTATAGATGGACATACACACATATGATTGTAAAGATGGACATACACACATACATGGACACCAAAGTGATCACTGTGTTAATATTCCACTGAGGTTGGTTCAACAACTAAATATGGAAGGTGTTCATAAATATGGTGCATTAAAAAAGTATCCAAATTTTATTTATCTCAAAATTCTGACTGATACCAGGTAATATTAAGATTGAATGTAGGTATGGTTTAGTCATTACCAAAACAGTGAAGACTATACTGGAAATTACGGAACCTAAAGTGAGAAAAATAGTGGTAAACATGATTTCAACATACTTGGAGGCAGCAAGAAGAACATGGGGATCATGTTCACATCTCCGAAGAGCATCTACTGACTTGGTCTTCCTCTGAGGTCGGGGCTCCATGAAAATGGCCTCTGCCCACAAGATTCCAGAGTTAGAGCACTCTTGTAGAGCTAAAATGTAGAATATTTTCAAACATAGTCATAACAAGCATGTAATTATAAATGCTCCAAACTTAAATCATAAAATCCATATACAGAGGTCAGAGGCTAATTTATATTTGATTTGAAAAAATACAGGAAAAGTATGCCTCAAAACCTCTCTAGTTTTAAGAACGTTCTCATACAGAGAAAAAAAATTCAATTAATGAAATTCTTTTATTTTTTTGATGTTTCATTATTCTTTCATTAAGGTCATCCAAAAAATTTTCTACAGCTCACAGAACTAACTACACAAGCTGCAATAGTTGTAACAAAATACTAAAAGTAACAATTTACATGTGCTAGACAGCAGGTGCTGTACAGAAAATATGTTACAACAACAAAAGTTTGAATGCAAGTTACTTTGAATTTCTTTATTGCTTTCATCAGTATTGATTTTGGTAGAATATTTTCAAAGGGACTCACATATATTTATTGAAAAGGGTGCTGTCTACAAAGATTGAATACTGTACACTTTCTACTCAAATTCATGGTTATCAGCAACCACAAAATCAATGACAAGAGTCCTGTACTTCTACTGGGTGAAAAGAATTTGCAGGATTTCAATCAATCCCTTAACCTAACTGGGGCACCACAGTTGACTTTACAACCAATTCTCTCCATCTTTCCCTGTTCTCTACTGCCCTTTGGGAATCTTCAAATCCCATTCCTGTCCACTCCTTAATGTTGTCTTCCTACCTCTTTTTCTGTCTGCCTCTTCTTCTGCACCCTCGCACTGTGCCTTGCAAGATTGCTTTTGCCAGTCCAGATGATCCTGAGACATGACCCATACCACTTCAGTTTGCACTTTTTTTTACAGTGGTTAAGAGGTCTTCATAGGATCCGATGGCTCGTTGGATCCTGTTGTGGACTTCTTCGTTGGTCACATGGTCAATGTATGAGATGCCCAAGATCTTGCGGTAGCATCTCATTTCAAAGGTTTGAATCCTTCTTTGTCGATCTGATGTGAGCGTCCATGTTTCACAAGCATACAGAAAGATGGATATGACAATCGAGCACATCAGCCTTTTTTTGGAACAAAAAGCAATGTTGTTATCTTTCCACATTGGTCTCAACCTTGTTATTGCTGCTGTTGTCTGGGCAATCCTGCAAAGTGTTCTGGTTTGGAGCCCTCACTTGTGATAATTGATCCCAAGTACTTGAAGCTTGTGACTCTTTCCAGCTTCTGCCCACTGACCTTTATTTTTGCACTGATGCCATTGGTGTTGTTTGTCATCAGTTTGGTTTTTTCGGTGCTAATCTTCATACCGTATGCTGTCAGATTGAATTGCTATGCGTTGAACTATCATATTTATCAGTGATAACAAGATCTGTAAACTAGTCTCATTGTGAAAGCCACCCCATGTCAGTATGATTAACCATTCAGGAGGAGTAGTTATTATATGCTCATTTTTGTCTCCATTAAGTTTACATTGTCAGAATCGTTCAATATTTTACGATATTGCACTCACGCGCACTTCATATTGCACTCACGTACACAACATGTGTACCCAATAGTGTATTAGGAACTACTTTGTAAACAAATCATGTACACTCATGTAGCAGACCCTTTATGTTTTGGTTCATTAAATTTTTTTCTGAATGAACTAAAGCTGATGTTTCGTGTACTGCCACATTCCAACCGCTTTGCCACATTCCGTGTTAACTTTTTTGATACAATGTTTCGGATTCAGGCTAGCAATAGATGCCAGAAAGGGTCCCTACAAATAACATGCAAGTGACAAGGCATAAACTGTCTTTTTTACCTGGTAATAAGAATGGCAAAAAATATACTTACAGTTCTACATCCTGAATTTCTTCTCAAGATGTACTTTCTTAGTTCTGCAAATCCGAATTACATGAGCCATGTCATGGGTTCTCAAGCTTGATTACACATTTCAAAATTGTACTGTAATTTCAACTATATTCCAAGAGCAATTACATTCTCCTTACTGCACTCAAAATGAAATGATTACATTCCAGAGCGTCTTTTTGATAACTGCAATTGAAAGCCTTCATATTTTTCCCACATTATGACAGAACAGAAACACACTTGCAGATGTCAACATGCTGTTCCCTCGCTGCTGCAATCTGATGTACTTCATATAGAATTGGCAGATAAATCCAGTTCATAATTACGAAATTACATAGAATCGACAAAAATACCAAAATCTATTAATTCCATATCAAATGGAAAAGTTGTTGCAATGTGCATTCATTCACAATATGACTCCAAATTTCAGTTTTAAGTAGACCAAAATGCCATTTTCTTTCAAAAGTTACGTCTAGCACGTGACTAAGTTCAAATTTATCTGGGTGGAGTTATGTGTGCATTAATAATGTTGTTGTTGTGTAATGATGAATCTGCGCTTGTGTATTTAATTTGGAATACGGCATACATTCAGTTACTTTGTTTCTTGTAGTGTATTTTTGTTTATGTAATTAAGCCTTAGGTAGAATAAGAAAATCAGCATATAATAAAAAAGGTTACTGCATTTGTATGAGACAATATGAACTTGTTTTGTCGGATGGCTATACCTCTCTCCCAAGGTCATGCAGTATTTCCATCCAAAAAACTCATTCATATTTTCCCAAACAAATGCAGTAACCTATAATTACAGCAAGATTTTCAAGATGTACATACTGAGGATCAGTATGCATAATTTTCATTTAGGACTGAACAGATACCATAAGACTGGATGTCTGAAAGGCACCATATTCAGGATCAACCAGTGATAAAAGAAGTCTTTCAGCAAAAACCCTATGATGACATGACCTTCTATTCAGGAGGAGAAGCAATGAGACGATCCTCTAGATGGCCACTCAGTCATACGGAATGCATGAATGGCACCATTTTCATCAAGGACCAACTATATATCACAAAATTCTGTGAAAATCCCATGTCAATATGATTCTTGTTCAGAAGCATTAGCAACAAGATTTTCATTAAGTCTTTGAGTGAAAACCCTATATGATACGACCATTCAGTCAGTAGTGATAAAATTTTCAAGATTTTTGCTGTGGCAGTCATATTTGACAAGAAATATGCATCATTTTCATTTACAACATAACAAGTCTTCTGTGAAAACCCCTTGTCAAAGTGACTATTTGTTCAGAAGAAGAAGTAATAACAATATTTTTAAGATGACTTTCATGGTGGCTATATTGTACATCAGTAGAGTACCATTTTCATTTTGGACCAACTAGACACTGTGAGAAGTCTACTGTAAGCCACATAATGATATGTCCATCCACTCTGCAGGAGTAACTATGACAATATTTTCTACATGGCTACTATGGCAGTCACGTTTTTCCAACCAACAACATTTTTATTTACAACCTATTAGATGAAAGAATTAATGTGTTTGTGTGTGTAAAGTTTCATGGAATCCTCCAAGTAGTTTAGGAGTAGCCATGACAAACTTGCGGTGATGGACAGACAGACAACAAATGATGGATTGTCCTGTAAACTGTCCTGGTCTCTGACCAGTGAAGCTAAAAGCTGGTACCTCAAGAAATATACTGAATTCATAGTACATGAAATAGTTCTATCCATTACTAGCTAAAAGTAGATAAGCTGTGCTGGTATCATATGGAGATAAATATTTTTAAAAATACTAAAAAAGTAGATATGACTCTCAATTCTTTTAAAATATAGAAATTATGATTCTGTACAAATTAAATAAATATTTATTTGTTAGTTGTTTTTTTATTAGTTGTTTTTTAATGGCATTTATGAAACATCACTGGCTATACCTTGCCCAGGAAGTCTATGTTAAGTGCCTTTCCCAAAAACCTGGACTGGCCTGGGTCAAAACTGAAACGCTTCAACTATGTGTTTAATCCTCTACCAAATGACCTATGGAGGCTCTCCATGGTGATGTGTACAAGACTATGATTCAAAAACATGTTAATTTGATAAAATCTCACCTTTTGCCATGAGGGTCTGGGCTATGTTTTTCAGTCCTCCTCTGTTCTCCACCCTGATGGCTTCCAGCCTGGAGAAACCAATTTTTGCATATTGATACAACATAATGAATGTACATGTCTCAACTTCAAATCTAAGTATTACAGTATAACCTGTTATGAGCAACCTCTGCTGTGAGTAACCACCTTTTATTTATGACCACAAAGGTAATGCACAGGTCAATTTTTTCACATAAACCAACTGTTCTGAGCGACCAGCTTCTGAATGCAACCAGTGACCAAGATGTCTGGGCAAATTATGCATTTAGACAATGCTATGAACAAATGCATCGCTGCTATGAACGCACACATCACTGACCATTACTTAATCCTTTCTAACTATGACTTCTTCGACTGTTGTAAAAAAGAGAATAGCCTGGCTACTGATTTATGAAATGTTATACATCATGCATGTAGTGTTTTATACTGTAGATTGTAAACCAGACTAAAGTACTTGCAGATTGTTCCAGCACCATGAATGACCATATCGCGGAAACAGAGCAAACACCTATGAACTTTATTTAATCCCTGCTTCCATGACCAGTTGAAAGGTAAAGACTGTTCTGATAAAAAATAAACAATAAAACAAAGAAGACAATTTAAAAGACTCTGGCTACTGGTTTGTTAATCTGGCAGGTCCAGCATTTGATATCTTTTGTTATCACCTGTAAATCAGGTTAAAGTACATGTCACCCATCCCACTGCCATCAGAGTGTTCAAGTCAAGGTAAAGCTTGTGTATATTGTCTTTGGAACTGGTCCTTATTGCCTGGGAATAAATTAGGTATTTGACTATTAAACCAGCGAGAATCATTTCCTGGATTTGACAGATATTGTTAAACAGAGTTGTTCTGTTTGTTGCTTTTTTCAATGTTACAATAATTATATCCCACACACCAAGCCATCATCTGGTGTGGCTGGTTACACGCTTTGTTTATCGAGTTAATCCCTTTATATCATCTGCGAATTAAACCACTGACTTTTGTCTCTGAACAAATAATTATGTTTCTGGACAAGTTAATTACGTCTTTTATTTCATTTGAATGTGCAGCATCCTCTCCTCCTATTATTTATTCTCCGAATGTAATGTGATTGGGGAATGTATTTGTGGGAGAATTTTTTTTTAAAATAAATTATTTTTGTCTGCAAATAATTATCTAATCATATGACTTAAAAAAAACCCTCCCAACCACCCTCCCCATGCAAGAATAGTCATTTAGTATCTCTCTCAGCTAAAAACGTACGACACTTGGCACCGCCAAGGGGAGGTAATGGGCAAGAGTTATTACCCTTTGTCTATCGGAAATATGAAAAGATGATTTTCATCTTTTAGTAGGGCTGGATTTGTGAGGTAGAAGGCTAATGTTCCCAACGTAATGTGATTGGGTAACATATTCAAAGGAGAAAAAATATCAGTAATGAAACTGAGCTTTTTTGACTTCTGTGAAGTATAAGCAAACAAAAGCATTATCCTATGTTAAATAAACAGAAGAACAAGTGGAATAAATAGAAAACAACACAGATTCTAGGTGTTTTAGTGATCTGACAATAGGTGGAAGAATGTGCCCTTGGTGGTCAGAGAAGAGCAATGAGGGTTTGGGGTGGGAGTGGGAGTGGAGTTGGGAATACCCCTTTTTCTATTCCAGCTGAATCATTTCAATATCTTCATGAATTTGATGCACAGGGTACAAAATAGCTCACATGTCCTTCATTTATGTACATTTAAAAAATTTCAAGACCTGGCAACTCAAGTGTAACAAAAAAAATATTGTTTTAATCAAGCAGCAGCAAAACTTGCAGTTTGTGAAACATAATCAATTAAATAGACATACAGTATGAACTGCTTTCAACTAGATATAATGTAACAACTATCTGAGACTACTTACTGTTGCAAATGAATATTAATAATAACCATTGCCAAATGCTCATGCAACATCATACAAAAAAATATAATTCATCATCTGTATAAGTATCTGTATTACTTTATTGTCCGTGTTCATTTTTTGGCAATATTGGAAATTTTGGCAATATGTTTTCGGCATCACAATAAATGACTGACAATAAAGTTTTATATCAATACCTCTTAAAGGAAACATTTTTTTTTTAATAAAACTTTTTAATGAATTCAAACTGGCATATGTTCTGGAGAGGTAATTTCCTGCATCAATTAGAACTCTGCTTGGCTTTCACAAACATTTCAGATACATACAAGGCCAGGGGATGCTCATTTGCAGAATAACTACTTGTTGATAACAAAAGTAAATTTTAATAGAAAACTGGAAGAGAAACCATCTGTTTTCTTTCTAAAAGTAAGCTTCTCACCCTCATCAAATACAAATCCCCCTCCAGGAAAGATAACAAAATTGGCTAACACTTTTTTCTGCTGCTAAACACCTTTAAATTGTAACAGAGAAACTGCATAACCCTGCACATAAATACAATAACAAAAACAGATATGACCACAGTTTCCTAATTTTGTTATCCAAATGACTGGGGAAAAATATAAAATTTAATTTTCAGGATAAACAAACCATAGTTCAGGGTTCTGTGGATTCTTTAGTCTGGCTTTCTCCAGAATGGATCGAGCTCTAATCAACTGTCCATTCTTTTCTTCCAGTCTGGATAGCAGTAACCACAAGGGGATAGAGTTGGGACATTTCTTTATCTGAAACAATAGGAAAAAATCACTGACAATGTAAGCATTGTGATCTGGAGCACACTGCAGTAGCATAATTGGAGTACATATGAATTAAAGTTACTTTATGGTCATGTTGGAACAAATGTTAATGTGTTCAACTCAGAAATAAAAAAATCTGAGATTTCTATCTGTTTTTGCACTATACGGACCGCTGGCCATGTCAGACAGGTGGTCATCTAAGTTAGTACTTTGAGCACAAACTTGTCAGTGCCATGGGATTCTGGCTGTCTAAAGCAAATAGCTGCTGGTCTGGAAGGAAATTTAAAACATCTGTACCTTTAAAACCAAGGTGTTTTTCTAAATGACAAAAAGCTTCTGATAAATCAGCACCTGCAAATATCTGCATACTTAAATCCCTAAAGCCATCCTGATCATGTAAAAATGTTAGATTACATGTTTAAAAAGTCTGTCTTAAGTTTTCTTTGTCTATAATAAACAGAACTACACTGTATCTCTCTTACCCCTTGGTTGTAAGCTTCCCTAGCCAACTCCAATTGATTTCTTTCTTCCTCTATCTGACCCTTCATCATCCAGAGCTGTAGAAGAGAATTATTATAAAATAAATAAAACAAGCTGTACAACAAAGACTATGAAGTATGAGAATATTAACAATGATTTTTCTAATGCAAATATCATGATCATGACTCTAAATAAAACTTTATGTTCACTGCTACAGTCACAACTGGTTTCCTAATAACTGCGGAATTAAATCTGGAACAGAACTGAGTCATAAAAGACCAGAAGGCAAGTGAAAATTTAGTACTACTGAATGCTGGGAAGCTCTAGTTACCTTAGCAAAGTCAGGATAGTGTTTGACTGCTTCCTCCAGTAATGTCTTGGCCTTATCCATTTCTCCAAGGCACCATTCCAGCTTGATTGATTTCATCATCACCTAAAGAGGAATAATAATAATAATAATAATAAAGGTTTTGCAGAACACTGTCTTGCCAAGAAAGTACAACATGATATACCCTCCTTGCAAATGGCTTTACAAAATTCCATTACAGTATCTTAAGTTTATTAATGCTGCTGCTGATGATAATTACATTACTGATGCTATAAAAAAAAAAATGTAACTATATTTTGCTACCAAATAACATACACAAAACTTTAATAATAATAATAATAATAATAATAATAATCATACAAATTTCAAAAATAACAATTATACAAAAAATAATAATTTATAATAATAAGAATATTATTATTATTAAACATGAACAATACATAAAATCATTACCATTTTCACCATTATTATCAGTGTCACCATCACATTTTATTGCTGTTATTGTTATCATCTTCATGCCAGTATTTTCATAATAGTTAAAAACATTAGCGGTACAGGAACAAAAATGATGAAAATCTGACGTCTTGCTGGTGTTTAATGGAACTATAGTGCTTGAAAAACCACTTAACTCTAAGGCAATTGATAAAAAAGAGCCAAAGGGAAAAGTCAAAACAGCCAACAATAGCTGAATGGGGAAGTAATCAAACATGCAGTCAGTTGGTGGTTACTAGAGTATGCTTATAAATAAGCCATCATGACTCCCAGAAGCATGAGAGAGGAGTGTAACACTAAAATAAATTCTAACAGAGCAAAAGCAGCATAAATAGATCCAAGAATAAAACCCACACATACAGTCACATATATATATATATATATATATATATATATATATATATATATATATATATACATATATATTGTAAAATTGATTATCTTGTTTCTTGCTGCAATATTTCCTTTTAAAACTACTTTGATACAAATAGTGGTATAGTTATGAAATAATGTGAATTGACTTTTATTGGGTACCAACTTTCCTGGATTTTGCAGATGCTACTAGCTATGAATTAAAAATCTCAGAAAACAATGCTCAATCTGTGGACACTGTAGGACCCCTCTTAAATCCAAGAATGTCATTTTTTGCAAAACCCTCAAAAACCAGTATCCATGAAAAAAAAGAACTTACAGTATTTATTATGCTGCCTTACCCTGGCTGTAGGAGCACTAGCCCTAGCCTTCTGTAACAATCTTCGAGCTCGCTCAAACTCATTATTCTCACTCTCCAACTTGATGGCAGCCAACCAGATCTCTTCACTGTTAGGATTGGCCTGGAAAGCCAAGGCCAAGATACTTCTGGCTGCAGGTACATCTCCCTTGTATAAAATAATACAAATTCAGCAAAGTTCCACTTAATCAGGTTAAAGAATAATCACACCAATTATCACAATTGTGACTAACATAAAACAAATATTATGGCAGTTTCTACAAGCATTCATCAATAATAAATAGGACAAGCCAACATTTTTTTCCCATCAAGACCTCCAATTAACATTTATATTTACGTGTAAGTCACATTCAACTGCAAACAACAAAGACCCTGATCTGTCATCGTATTATGCACTGGCAGCTCAGGGTATAAGTTGTTTTCTACTAATTGCTCCTAACAAACTGCACAGACACAGATCTGCCAGTGCATCATACAATGGAAGATATGGGTTTATTCATTTTGCAGTTGGCCTTGACCTATAAGTGAGTATATACTAATGATTCAGTAGTATTTGACAAATAACAGTTGACACACAAAAGCCTATCAAGATAATTTTCTAACTCTAATTATTTCAGTCTCACATCTATTTCTTTTTTTCAAAGGAATTTTAAGTTTGCAGTTTTCATATTATTTAAAACTTCATCTCTTTACTTATGGTAAGGAGAAAATTTTGATTTCATACAATTCATCAATTTATGCACTGCCTTGAATAAAAACTTGTCCGAGTATCAAATAATTCTAATTAGTGTTGTCAGAAGAGACTGTAACCTTACAATGAAGTTTTTTCTAATGAGGCTGCTTGAATATATTGCTACACAGTAAGTGATGATTTTAAACACTGGGATGCTGTGTATGAGGTATATTGTGAGCAAAGTATGCACAAATTAATCGAACTGAGTATAGCTAGAACTAGTTCTCATCCATGACCTAAATAACTGAAAACTGACTGAGCTTAGCACATTATAAAACAATTACATATGTATTTGTATCACACCAATGACCCTCATTGCAGACCCCAAAAAAGGTGAGACAATTTGATATACATACAAAATCCATTTAAATAGTAGAGAAATCTAATTAGGTTATGTTCATAGATATGCAGACATGCATCTATGTGTAGAGAAAATAATACACAAGACACACATCACAAACATGCAACCTTTAGGAAAATCATGCAACACAAATTGAAGGTCACAATGACCTACATTTGAAATGAGTGTCACACATGCCACAAAAATTAGTCAAAACTACATAACCTAAGAAGTAATATTACTTTAGAAAATGACCTAAGTGCAGAGCTCAATCAAGTCATTGGATTCACAATATCTAGGTCACAGTATTCTCCTTCTGATGCAAGGATGAAGTACTCTATATAATGGATCCATAGTTCATGCAATATGACTATATATTTAAAACTGTATGACACAATCACCAAATGCACAAGGTAAAAAAATCACTGGAGGTTGAAATAAAGGTCATGGTGGCATACTTTTAGCATAATGGTACAGTTCTTGCCAAGTTGAATCCACATGGTAAACAAAAGTTCAGTGAAACTGGATAAAAGCATATTAGATAAAGCCAAGAACATGCTATTCATCACATGGAAATCAAGAACATGATATTTATTTTACAGAAGTCAAGAATGCTATTTACCACACAGAATAATGCTATTTACCACACAGAATAATGCTATTTACCACACAAAAGTCAAGAATGCTATTTATCACACAGGCCATGAATACTATTTACCACAAAGAAGTCAAGACTGCTATTTATTACACAGAAGAACATACTACTTGTCATGCAAATGTCAAGAATGCTATTAAGTACAAAGAAGTCAAGAATGATATTTATTACACAGAAGTCAAGAATACTATTTATTACATGGAAGTCAAGAATACATTTATCACACAGAACTCAAGAACATGGTATTTAGCACACAGAAGTGAAACTGAAATGCATAGTTCCTTCCTATACAATATAAATTATTCACGCAGAAGACTCTTAGGAGATATGGAATCTAAAAAAATACAAATATTTTCATTTTTCTCAACTTATCTCTCAAATTATAACTGATTACAAATTTCCTAAAATATTTAGGCCGTTCCATTTAAACATACATGTTACCCTGAGAAGGCAGTTTTAAAAAAATATATGCCAGGGTACTTTGATTTCACAGAGTTCATATTAAAATGATAAGAAATTTTAAATTGCATCTATAGGTGAGTACCCGACTTTAAAAGTGCCTTCCCTGGGTCCCAAATATTTTTTAGGGAAACAGCCCTTAGTGAAAAATGTATAAGTAATCAACTTTTATGTACATTTTCTATTGAACTGATATAATGTTCAAAGTATTACACAGAAGTTGTTAAAATAAATATAGAAATGAAACCATTCTCTTTTTAATCATTAGCTCTTAGGATTAAAATTTGAGTTCTGTGCCTTCAGCATGACTGACTTTTTCAAATGGCAAAATATAAAGCAGTGTCTACTATTAGAAGGACAAACTATTCATAACAGAGAAGATTAGACAGCAAACAACTAATAGTTTTTCCAAATAATTAAGTTCTGTAAATTCTGCCTATGCAAAAATCTGCCAGCATAAAAAAAAATAAAATTAAAGAGATCATTAACTCCAGGAGGAGCTGAAACAAAAAGTATACTTGTAAACTTACAGCTAGCCATTTTGATTTGGCACCCATCAACCACAGGACCTCAGCCTTGGGGCAGTGGGCAACTGCTCTTTGCAATAAAACTTCCAGAGACTCTCTGAAAAAAAGAGTTAAAACTGAAATACAACTGATAATAAAATCACTTTTTCCACATTATTATTAAACTGAGTTATGGAACTTTGTGACTACTGGTATCACATGGCCTAGTCTATTCTATCTGTTATTCAAACTATGTATATTTGTATTAGAACTTATTTACTATCAAAGGTAGAGAAGAAAACAAAATTATATTATGACACTATTTACATCTGTAGTGGAGTACTGTATATAATCATTTATAAGTCCATGCAAATCAGATTCATTTTTTGCTGTCACATAATGCACTGTGCATTGGTAAATCAGATTCATTTTTTGCTGTCACATAATGCACTGTGCACTAGTAAATCAGATTCATCTTTTTGCTGTCACATAATGCACTGTGCATTGGCAAATCAGATTCATTTTTTGCTGTCACATAATCAGTATATCCCCCAGGGGTGTAAAATTGAGGGTTAAAAAAATCCCCTTGGTGTCAGAACTGGGGGTCAAATAAAAACTGTGGGGTCAAAAATGTACTGACAAATTTTTATCTGACCCATACTTTTTCAGCTTGAAATAGGATATTGCAACTTGCACAATGTGCTCTCTCTCTCTAAAAATACAAATAAACCAACATGCACAATTAACACACAAATGCATTGTTCATTTATAGGATAATTTTATTAGTTCATTTTCCTTTTAGTTTAAAGTTGTACTTTTAAGTCTCCTTATAATCTCTTTGTAGCAATATTATAGACCAGCACATTATGTATAAGCCAATACAAAAAGCCAAATAAATCTTTCTAGCCGAATGACAGTTACTTAACCATCATAAAATGTGTACTATCATCGGTTTCATTGTACTTCGTCCTAAAACACATTTATCCAAAAATCAAAGAGGCTAATGATTCATCTTCTCCTTAATAAGTTACACTTGAACTTTTAGATCTTTGTTTCGTTGCAGCAAAGTTAAAAACCAACAAAATCTGCAATGACCCCCTAACTTTGTAATCCAAATAATGTATTTGTCTTTGCAAGTTTACTGATTTCTTTGTTGTAAAAGAATGTCTTGGGTGATAATGTTTTCTACAGATATCTTGTGGCGAACAAGGGCAGATTTTTTTAAAAATTTTTAAACCCTGTCACGAAAGGATTATTCACTTTTGCAGTCTTCGCAATCACGTGATCAGAAGTCACACCAGTAATACCAATGGACATGCCGTATTCCAGTCACGGGAATTATTTTCACCATTTTTCATTAAAGTTATATCCACAGCTACTCTTTTATGTTCTGCTTCATTCACTTTCATGGCTAATGATTCTTAGTGCATGCCATTTTAATCTGGAGATCACTTTCTAGTGCAACAAGCATTGAGGTTAAACATCTGGATGACATCTTGCTGAACTCGATGAAAATCGCGTGAGAGCTCACAAGATTAGGGGAAGCTACTCGTCATAACATTGCCAGTACTAGTCTGGTTCTCTATTTTGTATACTCTGTATAGTGGAGTGCCATGCAGGGAGCATACAAAACATGGAACCAGACTATGCCTATACGCGAAGCGTACAAGATGCCATATCTCATCTAAAGCATTGGATATTAAATAAAGCCTGATTGCATTTTACAAATCCTTTGCGTCAAAAAAAAACACACGGCAATAGAACATGTGCGTCAATTTTCTCCAGAGTGCGTCCCTGACTCACAAATGTGCCTAAAGGGAAACACTGCATAATGCACTGTGCATTGGCAAATCAGATTCATTTTTTGCTGTCACATAATGCACTGTGCATTGGCAAATCAGATTCATTTTTTGCTGTCACATAATGCACTGTGCATTGGCAAATCAGATTCATTTTTTGCTGTCACATAATGCACTGTGCATTGGCAAATCAGATTCATTTTTTGCTGTCATGCATAATGCACTGTGCATGGCAAATCAGATTCATTTTTTGCTGTCACATAATGCACTGTGCATTGGCAAATCAGATTCATCTTTTGCTGTCATGTAATGCACTGTGCATCGGCAAATCAGATTCATTTTTTGCTGTCACATAATGCACTGTGCATTGGCAAATCAGATTCATTTTTTGCTGTCACATAATGCACTGTGCATTGGCAAATCAGATTCATTTTTTGCTGTCATGTAATGCACTGTGCATCGGCAAATCAGATTCATTTTTTGCTGTCACGCAATGCACTGTGCATCGGCAAATCAGATTCATTTTTTGCTGTCACGTAATGCACTGTGCATCGGCAAATCAGATTCATTTTTTGCTGTCATGTAATGCACTGTGCATTGGCAAATCAGATTCACATTTTGCTGTCACGTAATGCACTGTGCATTGGCAAATCAGATTCATTTTTTGCTCTACTGGTTGTTCCCAACAAACTGAACAGATCAAGATAAGCTGGTACATTTTTCACTGGCAGATGTGGATATGTGCAGTTTGCTGTTGGACTCGACTAATAAGTGAATATACATGGTAACTTTACAAGATTTAAATGTCATTCAAAAAACATTATCTAACCAATTATATCGCAAGAGAACTGGGAAAGAAAAATACACTGACATGCTGTCAACTCATTTATATTCATGGGTATATATTTTCATGGCTTACACAAATAAAAAAATTTTGTTGGTACTGAAATTTGTGAATTGGGGAAGGAATCCAATTGTTTCCACAGAAAGATAACTGTTGGCTGGATCCATGATATTCACATGAATCTGTACCCCAAATAATGAATTCACAGAAAATCATGAGCTTTTCTAACAGAATGCTAAAGCATTGATTTGTGAGCACAATGATGAACATGGCTTATGGCACAAAATATAAAAGCCCACCAATGTCAACTATCCTGAAAACACTCCAATGTCACCTATCATGAAAACACTACCAATGTCGACTATCATGAAAACACTAACTTTCATGGGTCACAAAAACATGATTTCACCTGGTCCCATGATTCTTCTCAAAATATGCAGCCCTCAGCCAGATGCTCTTCTTGCTGGGAAACTCGGTCAGGGCAAAGGCATAAATTGCACGGGCACACTCGTATGCTCCATGGGCAGCACACTGTAATAGATCATAACAAGAGAATATGAAAATGTGATGGCATGTGTTTTTATATATGTTAATGCCTTTGTTGAAATTGCAGGTGGACACTGTTATAACTTTAACAAATGTATACACACAAGAGGGGTTGAAATTTAACTTGCCTAACTTGAAATTGGTGAATGACAATTTCAGGCAGTTCAGTGAATTCTTCAAATCACTGAATCAACTGGGTGAGGGCTGATTCAAGTCTGACAAGTGTTCCTCTTGAATGAAAAGATGTTCTGCTGAGAATATTGCTGACTTTGTTCACGAAATCAATAATTTTGACCAAAAGTTTGTATTCCATTTGTTTCATCAAGCATAAACAAACACTTTACTCACACTCTTGGGTACTAATAAACACTCACCAGATACAGTGCTGACTGTTCTTAGTTTGTAATTACTCACAACTGGTGTTAGAACGGTCACAGAATAACTTCTGGAAAGCAATCTTTCACAAGTTAATATTACAAGGTTCCTAACAATGTCAATTTTTATAATTCTACAATAGCTGGTTTAATAAAAGTTTATTCTAGGTAAGTAGAAGATTTTAATGCTTTCCTGATTAGGCACGAGTAATTCAAGAAATTTTTCGTCATTTACACAAAAGACCAACTCTGGAAGATCTGGCCTGAAATTTGTACCAGAAGTGCATACCATCAAAGGTGGATCCAAGAAGACAATACATAAGGCACTTTCTAATAATGATATACACAAATAAAAAGTTTCATCCTGAAAGCTGAAATAGCTCTAAATTTATTGAATGGAAAGTAATGGGTAATGTATGATAGAAAACTCCATTATACCAAGCTGTTACCTTGACCTTGAAGATAGGTCCACCAATGTAGTACACAATACACTTTCTAGTGATGCTATATAAATACACCAATGTAGTACTCAACACACTTTCTACTGATGCTATATAAATACACCAATGTAGTACTCAACACACTTTCTACTGATGCTATATAAATACACCAATGTAGTACTCAACACACTTTCTACAGATGCTATATAAATACACCAATGTAGTACACAACACACTTTCTAGTGATGCTATATAAATACATCAATGTAGTACACAACACACTTTCTACTGATGCTATATAAATACACCAATGTAGTACACAACACACTTTCTACTGATGCTATATAAATACACCAATGTAGTACACAACACACTTTCTATGATGCTATATAAATACATCAATGTAGTACACAACACACTTTCTACTGATGCTATATAAATACACCAATGTAGTACACAACACACTTTCTACTGATGCTATATAAATACATCAATGTAGTACACAACACACTTTCTACTGATGCTATATAAATACACCAATGTAGTACACAACACACTTGCTACTGATGCTATATAAATACACCAATGTAGTACACAACACACTTTCTACTGATGCTATACACCAAGTTTCATCTCTTAATCTCTAAATTCTGTGAAAATTATAAACTGAAATGGAAAGTTTCATGGAAAACTTAAAAATATTAAGTTATGATGACCTTGAAGATCTAACTGCCTGAATGGAAAGTACAGATGGAAGCTCAAAATACTGAACCCTGGCCTTGACCTTCAAAACAGGTCCTCCAACATGGCATGTAACAGTATACCAAGTTCATCTCTTAATTCCAAACAGCTCTAAAATTGTAAAGTGGAATTGAAAACTTAAAGTGATGAGCCATTACCCTGACCTTGATGAATGACACCCCAAACATGGTTTGCAACATACCTTCTAATGATGATGTATGAGGATACAAGGTTTCATTCTTTAATTTCTCATGTCTTGAAAGTTATAGACAGGAAAGGAGATGTGACGGAAAACATAAGATATAGAACCATGTCCTTGACCTTGATGACAGGATCCACAATGAAGTATGCAACACACAATCTGATGATAATGTACAAGTATACCAAGCTTAATCCCTTAATTTCAGATGGACTAGCAGAAGGACAGATGGATGCAAATGCTAATACTATGTCCTCCTCTCCCCCTTTTCACAAAATAACTGGGAACAAGCACCTGGAAAACACTTAAGTAATTCACTTGAAAATACTAACACTGCTTCCTGAAATCAGACCTACCTATTATAAACATTGGTAAAAAAAAGTGCATTCTATGTTTAGACATGTAAATCCCAAAACTGGGACATGCAAATGGAACTGACAGATGGAAATGAAGATTTTTAAAAGTTTAATTCAAGGAAACAGCAAACTTACTGACTCTGCATCTTCCATCCATGTGTGTTTACAATCTTCCTCTTCCACACCAACACTTATCACTGCTCGGCTGAAAGAAAAAGACAATGATGCAGTCTCTCTGAAATGAAAGTCCTGAATGAACATCCCTGATTCCATTTAACTAAACAAGAGCAATAAATGGTACATTATATGCCCACCCTGTGTTTCTTAGTTCTTTATTTAGGCCATATTAGAGCATGTTTGCCTCAATTCAGTATTGACAAATGGCCCTCAATAACTCTAAGCATTATCTTTGAACAACACTATCAATTAGTTTTTTCCTTGCCCAAATGGCAAACCATCTGTGAAATTAACTAAAGGAAAATAGTGTAGAAAATCCACTGTTTTTATCCAAGTCATTAAGATCCTGAACTTTGAACTGTGTAAACTAGCATCTGTGGCAAGCACTTTTCAAGTTTAGTGCTATAGCAAGAAAACCAGCTGTAATGCACATCGTTATAATCTGAATTTTAATACTATGTGATTGTGGATTGGTTCCTGAATACTTAAACATCTTCAATGATTTGTCCTTACTGATTCTCAATTACTACAATGTCTGATTGCCTGATTAAATGAGAGGTTAATTTGTGAATTTGCCAAGACACGTGGTATACCCAAAGAAAGAAAAAGTATCTAAGGACTTTTCCTTTACGTGAAAAAAGATGATGAATGTTTTAACTTATGAATGTTCATTCAAAATATGTCAACAGTCAACTGCTGCATTTTGTAGTTAACTTATTTTCTAAATATATCAGCTCTTAAAAAGATCAAATAATTCTTAATTCCATTTGAATATAATCATCAACAATGAAGCTATTAATTCTTCTTTCTGTGCATTATCTGTACAAATGTCGTTCAGTTTAGAGCCAACAATACATTACTATGCTTTCCTAATTAACTGTCATACACACCAGTGTAATAAACAAAGCAACCTATTAAACAGGTTTAGCACCCGATGATAAACCAATTACTTAGTAACCTACTTAAAAAACCCACATATCATCAAAATTAATTCCACAGTGACAGCTTGTTGCATGTACCGAGAACTGCTTTTCAACAAAAATCTAATGAAAGCTGCCTTCATGTAAAAGTGGTTTGATGTGCAAGACTGCAAATTAGACAGTTGGATGCTTCAGATTAGTAAAATGACAAGGCAACAAATGTTGTCCCATTGGTAGGAAAATATTGCTACATTGATGATATGAACAGTTTCTAAGCTGTGACCCAAGAACAACCCCCATAAAGTTTTTTCCAATTTCGTGAAACTGAGGTAAAGGTACTGTACAGAAACTAAAACAACAGACAGATGGTAGGATTCATTCCACCTTACAGCAGATGCATTAAACGAGACAAAGTGAGCCAAACCTTACGCTAACTGTGCTGACAATTCTGATTTTTTTTTGTTTTTTGTTTTTCTAAATCAGACTTTAAAACCTTACTGTGGAAATGACCTAAGTTTCAACCTTTCCATCAATACTATAGCAACTTTTTTAAAAACAGTTTTGAATAGTACTAGGAATGTGTCCATAGTCCATTTCCTTCTCATCCGATGCAAGATGACTTGAATGAATGGTACAAGAATAAAAAATAAATCTCTCTGGCAGAATGTAGGGATGAACATTCATAGGACATCTAAACTGGATCCAAAACAAAATAGACATCGTCAACAGGATGACACAACATATTCATCTAATATCATTAATGTCTTCCATGATTTGCTGCAATTGATCAACAGCTGTAAGAGTAGGTGCCCACACAAAACTCAGAAAATATATACTGAATATAATTCAAGCACCATATAGGAGAATAACTTTGGAAAAATTCACCAGAGCAAAACTACAAAGCGACATGAATATGTTCACCTGATATCAATAATGTCTATAATGTTTCATTCAAATTGACAAAAAGCTATGAACTAGTTGCACTTATAAGAGAGATCATGCACTGCACAGATATGTAACACTAAATGGGGTATAACTTAAAGTTATTACACTATGAGTGTATGTGATTTAGATTTTCAATGTAGCTTTAAAAAATTTTCTGTCATATCACTATGATATCTGCAGTGTGGCAGTTTATAGTGATGTCTAGTACTGAGGCATCATGCCTTAGTCATGTAGCATCATTTCCAACCCAGTCACATTGTCCTGACACCAGGCTGATGAGTCCCAACACTAACCTCTTAATGCTGAGCGCCAAACGAGGTAGCTGCAAGTACCATTTTTATAAGTCTTTGGTATGACTGGGCAAGGAATCGAACCCGCAACCTCCGGCATCAAGGCAATCTCTCTAACTACTTAGGCCACCAGAGCAGTCTAAAAGTATTATTGCATGATAAAGAAATGATAAATGAATTCATGCTGACCTTATGTCATAAATGTCTGCCAAGTACCAAGGTAATACATTAAAAGCTGTAGGACTGGTTGCATTAGTATTCAAATACAATATAGATGTTTAAGAACTAAAAAGACATAACTCTAAAATGCATTTAACTGAATGATATATACATGCTGATCTCAGGTCTCAATGAATAGTTTCATATTTTGACAGCCTCCAAATTTTTAAGGGAAAGGGCGCAAGTCTGCAAAGCATGTACCTTGCATTTATAAATTCAAAAACAAACTAAATCTGCAATTTGGTTTTGTATTTATTTTGAGCTACATTTTGAAAACTGGTTGGCTTGTTTAGTGATTGCCTGATATTGTTAGACTAGTGTTGGAGATCAAGTGCATAACTTGGGCTGCAAATGAACAGCCAGCTTGGTTCACATATTTATGTATGTCTGTTACAGTAATAAATATCTCAAAATCAAGATGGTTCAGGATGACTGGAATCATGCCAATTTGTTGTAACAACAGTGAACTTTAAAAATGTATGAGAGCCATATGGACTGTGTGTGTGTGTCACAGGAAAATATTAAAAACAGCCCTTTACTGTCATAAATGAACATAAAAGATGGGTTGCGGTAATGTTGGTTCAGTGTAAAAGCTATCAGTTGTAAAAGAAGCCAACCCGAATGCATTAATCAAGATCTGATAATCATTCTTTCCACAAAAATAACTGGTTAGTTTTTATTTACATCTTTAATGTGAAAATATTCTCAAATTTGTGCAATCTAAGTCTGATAAAAATTCATGTAAACAGCTGTCCAGTGAGACCTCATATCAGTAATGTTAGTCAAGTTCTACATCACTTTACCAAAATCCTGTGGGACTAGTTGCAAACAAAGGAAATATATCACACACCAAAAAGGGACATAACTCACGAAATACATACCAGAGCATGACGACAGAATGATATGCACATGTTGACCACATGAAATTTCCCCTCAGGACTTTCTTGTAAAGATATTTTCATTTCTTACTGGTGGACAGGGTCTATTTTATGGCAGTTTTTATATGGTAAAAATTATTAGTAAATGGACCCTTATAGTGTTTCAAGAAACTTGCGTGTATTATAAATAATTTATTTGTTGTCTTCATTATTAGCACAGCAGAAGCTATGATTTGCTATGAAAATGGCACCATGCTGCATGCATTAGAACTATATATAACAGAGGTGATGTTACCACTGAACACTGCATGTCTGCCACTGTACAACCTAGCCAAGTACAGCTGGGAAGACACTTTTAATAATTATATAATAAATGAAAATATATCATTGTTCTACTGCAAAATGTTATGTGTGTGTGTGTGTGTGTGTGTGTGTGTGTGTGTGTGTGTGTGTGTGTGTGTGTGTGTGTGTGTGTGTGTGTGTGTGTGTGTGTGTGTGTGATTTGGGTTTTTAACGTAGCTTTAACAATTTTTCAGTCATATTGCTATGATGTCTGCAATGTGGCAGTTATAGTGATGTCTAGCACTGGGGCATCATGCCACAGACAAGTAGCATAATGTTCCCACCCAGTCACATTATCCTGACACCAGGCCAACCAGTTCTAACATTAACCTCTTAATGCTGAGTGCCTTGAGAGGCAGCTGTTAGTACCCTTTTTATAAGTCTTTGGTATGACTCGGCAGGGGTTCGAACCCACAACCTTCCGCATCTAAGGTGGATGCTCTAACCACTAGTTCACCAGAGTGGAATGTCACTTGTGAAGCACTTGAATACGGTAGATGATCTAAATACATGATCAAATTTAACTTCTTAAATACGAATGAATGTTACAGGTCTCATTGCCATGGCAACTCAACTGCACATGCTTTTCAAATGCTTTATCATTTTATATGGGAATTCATTCAATTCCATGTGAATTTCATGTCAAACAGAAAAAAAAGTAAAAAATAGTGAACTGATAGTATGTTGCATAGTGAATAGTGAACTGATAGTATGTTGAACAATAGTGAAATGACAATATGTTGAAAAATAGTGTACTGACACTATTTTGCAAGATATGACAAAACTGACAGTGTGTCACAATATATGATGACACAATTGACAGTATGTTGCAAGATATGACAAAACTGACAGTCGCAATACAGGATGACACAACTGACAGTATATTGCAAGATATGACACAAATGACAGTATGTCACAAGATATGATGACAAGACTGACATTTTGTTGCAAGATATGTTGAGGGCTGTTCCATTTAAACATACATGGTACCCAGGGAAGGCAGGGTTTTTTTTAAATACATGCCAGGGTACTTTGATTTCACAGCATTCATACTAAAATGATAAGAAAATTCTAAATTGCATCTATGGGTGAGTACCCCACATTAAAAGTGCCTTCCCTGGGTCCCATGTATGTTTTAATGGAACATTCCTGACAAAAACCAAGTTATGACCTACTTCATGATGCTGTGTTAAACATGTAAAAGAACTGCAAAAATTCATTTATGCAATTAAATGTGTTAGAAATATTTTTCTATCATGTAAAGTAAAAGACTTGAGATATTCTGAGTGTGAATTAAATTGACATAAAATCTGCTAAACAACTGATGGAAAGCTGTTTCATGGCAAAATGTAAAAATATCCTACAGCAATATGGGGGACTATTCTTGTGGTGTCCAAATTTTGCCCATCTGATCTCAAAATATTTTCATGATATCTATATTTTTGTACTGCTGTCTGTTGCAATTTTCATGACTGTTTAACTTTTGTGGAAGACCAGTTGAGCTAAAATAAGCAACCAATATAACAAGCCCACCATCAAGAATGACTAACTTAGAAAAACATCAACTTAATCATTACCAATGATACTTTGCATTGACTTACATGATTTCCTGACAAGTAATAATACTTCCACTCTTTTCACAATCCTCAGCATCCTTGATCCAATGTTCACGATTGATTTCCACCATGTTGGCACGCAGGGAACTTAGTGCTGTCAGAATATAAATTATTGATATTACTGATTTTCTCTCTCTTCTTTTTCCTGTGATAATTATTATTATTATTATTATTATTATTATTATTATTATTATTATTATTATTAAGTGTTTCTGATACATTAAAAAACCCATGTGCACTTCACTGTAAATCTGATACCTTAAGATAAAGGTCAAAGGTCATTTGCCTGTAACCTTCATGCATCTTCATGCATCTTAAAGAACAGAACACATACCATTTTATCTTTTCAAGATGATTATTATACTGAAGAAAAACCCTTAAATTCTTGCAAAAAAATGTTGGAGGTCAGCATGCATATTTCAAAATACTCTGATGGTTATCTTTTCAGTTACTTTTGTTAGTCCCTTTTTACCTTGACTGCAATGTACAGATTTTATTAGTTCTAGAATTCTGATCACTATTCATGAAGTTGAGCCTTTATTCCTGCCATCCAGATACATACAAAGTTGGTGTAAAATTTCTGTTAGAAAACTTTGTTTCAAGATTTGACAATAACCTAATGCAACACAAAGTTTCATCAAACAATGAGTAAATGGTGCCTGGGGTGACGATGATGGCCCAAATGGGTTTTGGCAGTACCAAGACAACTGGCACCTGGGGCTTTGGCACCCCATGACCTCTGACGCCTGGGGCAACTGACCCATCCACCGACCCCCACCCCCATTAGTATGCCGCTGTCAATAAATCATATATTCATGCAAAAAAAAGTAAAACAGGACTTGCCTCTCTCAATAATTTTCTCCACCATGTGTTTATTTCCATTGGCTTCTTCTAACTTTGCGGCAGTGATCCAAATCTGCCGATCAGTGGGAATACTTTCACGTGCTTTGTTTAGCACCTTCCTGGCATTTTCATATGTCTCCAATCTAGCAAGAGCCAACCACAGCTGTAATAAAATTGTATCTCAAAGATTAACAGATGTACAAAGTTTCAGTAATGATCAAATAACCTTATCAAATAGAAGGCTAGGTTTCCTTTTTAATACAGTGAAAACTGTCTGTAAGTGATACCAAAATGGACAGAGCAATTTTCTTTTATACAGGTGGTTGTCCTTTATACAGGAGTTCCTATGAACTGACAAGTGCACTCCAAGAACATCTCCACATAAAAACAGTTTTATAGGTAATACTTGTAGGAATCCAGTTGGAAAATCTATCAAGCAGTCTTTGTATAAAGAACACTGTCCATAATGGAACACCAGGAACCCCTAGGAAAAATTGTTATATATACATATAGGTATCATGTAATTAAATCCTCAGCTGTTGTGTATAGAAGAAAAGAAACACACGTCCAGTGTCCAATAGAAGACTTCCAGGAATTATAGGGAAAAATCCTCTTATTGGCGTTCTGTATACAAGGTATGCATGTCTAATATAGTCAGGAGACAGATCTGTTAAAATCTTTTCACTATATATAATGGTCATTGTCACAAAGTAAACTCTGTGAACTGCCAAAGATAGATGATTTCATCAAGCACCTGCTGACATTAATGCAGAAATTATGTTTAGGGGCATGAAATGATGTTATTAAATATATATTCATTAAATCATGATATGTCACTGATGATAAAATCTTAGTTACAGCTAGAATATAGACCAAAAAAAATTAAAATTTGCATGCATTTTGAAAAACATTATACACAGATTATAAATTGGTCTCTCCAAAAAAAAATTACTCCAAATTCTGGAAATTTACCATTAAAAGTAATTTAGACTAAGACTGTCAGGAATTAATTACTGCATTACACTACATTATTGAGGCAGCTTGCTGTTATGCGTGACATCATAGTAGAAGAAGTTGACTGGCCACTAGTGAAGAAGTGTACAGACTGCATGGTAATGTAAAGTAAACATGTACAGACCATATGGTAATTTAAAGTAAACATTATACGCAGTCGCAAATTAATGTGTATCAGGATTAAATAAGTTGAGTCAAATATAATAAGAGCATATTTATTTCAAAATTTGTAATTTCATTCCTAATTTTATCATATAATGCTAATTATAAATTACAGTAAATAATAAACATCACTGTATGTATACTATCTGATATCAAGGGCAAACTCATCTGTTTTAGCATAGCCAAACTGCAAGTATTTCAGTCACTTTCAAACAACTTGTCTGCCCAAGACATCAGTACACATACAAGACCTATAAGCATTACAACAAATGCAGTGAACATATTCAAAGTAAAAGAATAGTAACAGCAGATAAGTGAACAGGTCATTAGTACATCTCATCAATGAGGCTATCTGCAATGCAATGTCTTTGATATACAGTGAGAATGGACAAATAAATTCTATGTTAAATGATGTCCTTGATTTCATGGACAAGCATATAGGAATACTCATTCTGGATTCCTTGTTGTCTTTTATAATATGTTTCTTTTAAATTAGGTTTTACTGTATTTCAAATGCTTAGCTGGTATGATACTGTGATGATACACACTGGTCTAGCAATTGACTTTTAAAAAATCTGAAATAACAAATGTTGGCATTATCTTGCTTTAAAGATATAGGAAGCCTGAATCCCCTGGGACTATCGCAATGAAGACCCCTTGTCTGCTCAGGCACTAAACAAATCAGGACTTTAATATAATTTGGTGAGAGAAAAGTTATCCACCAATTCATGTAGATATCTAACAAACATGTTCCAATCATAAGACTGAAACACAGCACAAATGTTGACATAAAGAAAATATGAAGAAAGGTCACTTATCAAAATTAATGGAAAGAAACTCAATTTGTGCAGCAAATTATTTTATTAAATGATTATGATATGGAGACAAAGTTAAAACCTGATGGAGACTCAATTATGATTTGCAATTAAGTCAACATTATTTCATGCAACTCTTTTGAATGATTTAGCAAAAACAAAGTTATCATGGAAAGTACCAACAGATAGGAACAAACATTTCTTCAGCAGTAGCAGGACAGCAATCTGGAAACTATCCTCCACACACTAATCAGACAGGAAACTGTCCTCCACACACTAATAAGATAGGAAACTATCCTCCACACTAATCAGACAGGAAACTATCCTTCACACACTAATCAGACAGGAAACTATCCTTCACACACTAATCAGACAGGAAACTATCCTGCACACACTAATCAGACAAGAAACTAGTCATCGATTTCAACATCAAAAGATCACTAAGCTAAAATCTTTATCAATATTCATGGGACATGAAATAAACTGGATACCTATCTGAACAATAATCCATACAGTTGAACATTTACCTCAACACTTGTGGGACAGCATTCAACAGCTCGACTTAGCAAGATCCTGGCATCTTCCTCTTCTTCCATCTCTACAAGCAACTTCCACAGTCTCACGGAGTTAGGAATGTGCTCTAAAGCTGCAATAACATAAACATATATGACAATGACAAGAACTTACAATTATGTTCAAATTTAATTTACAATCAATCATGGGTCTATTATGCCTTATGTTTCTCTTTATGAACTCTCATTTTTAATTAAATGTTTGGTCATAATAAGATTACATGCACCTCACCACAACTGTCATAGCGTCATTCCAAAACATGGTCCTTTTCTCATTAACTCCCTTGGACGATAAATTAAATTTTGTTAGGGCACATTAAGAAAAATTTTATTTGGTGACAGATGGCACATTACCATATGAAAACTTATACTTTGATGAGACAATTAGAATAAAGTACCCCGCCCAGAGGCACACCATCGCAGAAGACCAGGCTTTCTCTGGGGAGGTTTGAAACCCCACATCATTTTGGTTGAATGTCCAGCATCTTAACCACAGAGCCACTGTAACTTTGTACCAAGTAACTTAAATGATCAAGTTAAATCTGTTAAATTCCACTTACATATTCTTGGCTTTCATAACATTTGTACCTTTTTTGTAGACTCTTTTCTTGGCTTTGACTTCAGTCTCCACTTCAGCAGCCTTGATCCAAACCCTAACAGAGTTGGGCATATATCTCACTGCCTGTGCAACTACAGCTTTGGCTTGATCTCCAGGCTGAAAATGTAGGGCAAATAAATACATTTTTTAATCTGTCTATAAAGGAAACTTGAGGAAGAGGACAAAGGTAGCCATCAATACAAAGCCTCAACAAATGTACACTCAACAACCTACAAACATTAACAAGAAGTTGACTGAGCATGTTCCAAAATGCATTCCAAAACACATCAAAGCCATTGAAAATTCTGACAACCAGTCTAAATAACCATGACATGAAAGATAAGTAACAAAATTCATTTACACTTTATGCATTTTCCAAACTTAAGATGCAGAAGGCTGGTGCATAACTTTCACTCCTAGTTAATTTCAATGTCAACTTTATACTGAAAAGTAAAATTGTCAGAGAACTCCTTCAACATGCAGTCCCCCGAGTGGCCGAGTGGTCTAAAGCGCTGATCGTTACGGATCACTGCCATCTCACCTCTGTCTGCGTGAGTTCGAGTCCAGGCTCGGCTAACGTGGGTACGTGAAAAGTAAAATTGTCAGAGAACTCCTTCAACATGCAGTCTTTTGACTCCACTCCTTAATTTGTTTTGTCTTTGAGATTTCATTAGCATTCAATGAAGTGTCTTGTAAATGAAGTGTAATGCATCAGCATTTTGGCAATGCACAAGATCACTGAAGCACTGACATGGTTTTCTTTGCTATCTATACAAGCTTGAAACTGATAGGATCGCATCAATCAACAAATGGTAGGTTAATTATTAACACAGTATATACATAACTAAAGGCAATCACAAACCTGGGAATTTTGTAAAAAGGTTTTGCGTGCAAAATACGACTAATCAAGCACTAAGGGGATGAATAACAAGAATATTTCCTCCCATTCAGAAGTATCACACTTGCAGTACCATTTACCCTGAAGTATTGCATTAACTGACAACCATCTCTTAACTTTTATAATCGCATCATGAAATGAATATGCATGTGACCTCAGTAACAATGACAATAACTGAAGGCATTGCCTGTAACCTCTAGAACCATGGCATTAATTGAAGACCATGCCTGTAACCTCTTGAACCACATCATGAAATGAAGACCATGCCTGTAACCTCTTGAACCATGGCATTAATTGGAAGACCACACCAGTAACCCCTATAACCACAACATTTATTGAAGACCAGGCCAGTAACCTCTAGAACCATGGCATTAATTGAAGACCGTGCCTGTAACCTCTATAAGGAGGACATTAATTGAAGACCATGATCAACTTCTATAACCATATCATGATATGAAGACCATGCCTGTAATCTCTATAACCACAACATTAACTGAAGACCAAGCCCGTAACCTTTAAAACCATAGTATTATCTGAAGACCATGCCTGTAACCTCTCTATAACTATGACATTAATTGAAGACCACACCAGTAACCACTATAACCATAACATTAATTGAATACCAAGCCTGTAACCTCTAGAACCATGACATTAATTGAAAACCATACCTGTAACATCAACAGCCATTGCATTAATTGAAAACCATGCCTGTAACCTCTAGAACCATGGCATTAATTAAGACCATACCTGGCATTAACTGAAAACATTGCCTCTAACCTCTAAAACTATGGCATTCACTGAAGACCATACCTATAACCTCAAGAACCATGGTATTAATGGAAGACAATGCCTGTAAACCCAATAACCATGGCATTAATTGAAGACCATGCCTGTAGCCTTTAGAACCATGGCATTAATTGAAGACCATGCCTGTAACCTCTAGAACCATGGCATTAATTAAAGACCATGATTAACTTCTATAACCATATCATGATATGAAGACCATGCCTGTAATCTTTATAACCACAACATTAATTGAAGACCATGCCTGTAACTTCTAAAACCATGGCATTAATTGAAGACCATACCTGTAACCTCTAGAACCATGGCATTAATTGAAGACCATTCTTGTAACCTCTAGAACCATGGCATTAATTGAAGACCATGCCTGTAACCTCTAGAACCATGGCATTAACTGAAGACCATGCCAGTAACCTCTAAAACCATGGCATTAATTGAAGGCCATGCCTGTAACCTCTAGAACCATGGTATTAATTGAAGACCATTCCTGTAACCTCTAGAACCATGGCATTAATTGAAGACCATTCCTGTAAACCCAGGACCTTAGCATGAATCATAACCATACCCAAAAGCCTTTCTGGTTCCATCCAGATATCATCATTCTCATTCCTCTCATCCATACAAGAGCAGAATAAACCCTACAGCCAGTATTACTAATGCTAACATAATGCAATTATCATAAGTTCATGCCAGTAATTAAGACCATGTCATTACTTTCTTATCCACACAATTTATCTCATACACACCATTAATCTTGCTGCCTCCAGCCAAATGTCTTCACTCTTAGGGCATTCCTCACAACCCTTCATTATCAGATTTCTGGCTGCCTGAATTTTTCCTGTCACTTCCTCCAGACGAGCAGATGCAATCCATGCTGCAATATAAATATAAAGTGCAGGTCACAGGTTAGGTTACAATCAACAGAATTTAATGTGCATGCTATAGGCAGGGATGGAACCAGCCTCAGAAAATTTTACACATCCTCCATTTGCTGAATATATCCAGAGAAAATGCTTTGTTGTTATCTTTTTGTTCTAACCAGTTCCATTTGAAAGGATTTTTACTTACTGGTCAAATTTAATGATGTCCATTCATTTTTCTCATTCAATGAATTTTAATTCCATAGAAGCCATGAAATTATTTCAAAATGCACAAAAAATAATGAAACCATGAAAAATTCCTGTGTGCACAGTCAACTTCTGGTGTATGGTGCTTTGGTTTTTGAATACATTCTTTCCAACTTGAATTATATCCAGGCAAATTTTAAAATAATGGAAAAAGTCCACTGGAAATTTTAACAAAAAAGAAAATTGGTCTGCATTAAAAAACCCAATTTGCAACTAAAACCAGAAAAGTTCCATCTCTGCATATTCCAGGTTAAAATCAAGAAAATACAAGCTCATGTCATATACCAGGTTAAAATTAACAGACTATAAAGTGCATGTCACAGGTCAGGTTAAAATCAACACAAATTAATTTGCATGTCATAGGCCAGAATATAAGTGAATGTCACATAGATTCAAATCTACAGAATCAGCAGTGATGCTAGCATTTGATAATTATATTAAGAAACTTATCCACACTTATTATCCTAATTAAGAACTGAAAACCTGCATAATTTATTTTACTCACCTAAGAAAATGTTTATAACAGCATCAATTTTATGGATGAAATTCTATCAGTGGGTTCATGACTTTATTAAGAACTAATAACATAATGAAAAATTATTTCAGGAAAAAACTGTATTGTATCCAGTTTATTCTGGTTGTTTGGTAGGCTGGTGTTTGATGACATATTGGCATATAAATGACTATGGAGTGCCCTGGCAACTAAAGTAAGATAGCTTGCCTAGAAAAACACCAAGACAGCCAATCTCTACTGGTGTGGGTTAGATTATTAATCAAGCATATGAATCACTGTGCCATCACAACTCCTGTAAATTCCAGAATATACAAACTAACCTGGTGGATGTTTGGGATTGGTCTCACGGACTGACTTCAAAAGTAAGCGAGCTTTCTTCACATCACTGAAAAATAAAAATATTCCAGCAAATCATATTTCATCTGTTCAGACAATATCCTACTGAAAAAATTAAAATACCACAACAAATCTCCTGATAGGTGAAGCATTTCAATCATGACTTGCAAAAGAACATGTTAAAGAAAATATGCCAAAAAAAGAATTACTGTTAAGAAAATAATAATAATAATAATAATAATAATAATAATAATATTTTACATATGAATTTACTTTTACTGTGTAAAAGTATTCCTAAATCATAAAACTAAACTGTCATGAGTCAATTTGAAGCTGGGAATTCATCAATGACCTCACACTATTACAGTAGTATAATTACAGTACCCATGTGACAGTACTTAACGCTGACACCTGATACCCCTTTTTCATTAGTGAAAGAAAGTCTAGTCTGGCATATTAGATATATTTGGAACAAAGCCTTGATCTGCATATTAAGCCAAAAAAACAAAGAACTGCTATAAAATGAGTGACCTTGACCATAAGGTCAAATGGTTGAGTGAGTATGTCACAGATTGAAATGCCTTAGTTTCATAACAATTCAGATAATATGCATATAAAATCCCTCCAGGAAATATAAGCATTTTCAAAATTATTTAACCAAAACTGTAATGCTTTTCTGTGACATTTACCACAAGGTCAAATGGGTGAAAATGAATGCCAAAAAATTAACTGATTCAATGGTTGTGGTTGTATGGCAAGCCAGCTCTGTAAGGCTACATAGAGCCACAACAAAGGTTATATGATAAATGATTTATTTTCAAAAAGTGGTTCCATATCAACCATTGACACAGTAGCACAAACAAAACAATGAGATGGTGAGGATAATACATTAAGGTTTCCAATCATGGAGAACATAAATGGTGTATATAAAGGGTAAAATGACAAATAAAAGATAATTTAGGGTGACTGATGGTATACATGTTGGTTAAAAGTACTTAAAGGAAATGGGTTGCACTCGAGCTATATTTAAGAATAAATGTTAACTTCCTTCAAGAAATTTAAAATAAAAGACATATTTATTGTATACAAATACAACAGTCTTTGCTTCATAATACTTCATGCAAAGTATGAAGAAAATCCATCAACAGGTTTAAAGAAATACAAGCAAATGAAGAAAAACAATTAATCAAAACCTTGGGATACATCATCTATTATAGAAACCTACACCCCAAGGAAAAATGATCAAGTACAAGTCACAGGATGCACTGTTTTAGTTCTTGAATGATTCAGTATGATAAGCCCAAGCTCACACACTGTCCATCTCCAATGACAAGCCCAAATTCACACACAGCCCATCTCCAATGACTAGCCCAAAATCACATACAGCCCATCTCCAATGACTAGCCCAAACTCATATACAGCCCATCTCCAATGTCTAGCCCAAAATCACATACAGTCCATCTACAATGATTACTCCAAGTGGCCATCCCTGAAATGTTATTTCAAAAGTGTCTTCTTAAACTTACTTGATGTCTCCTCCATGAGAGGGCAGCATGGACTGAAGGTCTGTCAAGTATCCTTTTGGGTCTACCACTGTTTGCCCACTAACAGAATCTGAGACCTGAGTCAACTTGATGTCCATCAATGTGTTTCTGGCTTCACCTATTTTCTTCATGTCAATATCCCCTGGAGTGGCTGCGCCCCCTGGTGTGGAGTATCCTGGGGTGATTGTTCCAAAGGGTGTTGACATTCCTCCATATTTCTAAAACATACAAATTAAATAATAAACATACAAATTCAACAATTCTGCTTGGCCCGGCCACCCAGAACTGGCCTGGTCTTCCACTTCACTACCTGGCAATACCAAGCCTGGCTGTGTTTTAAGAAAAAAATTTGATCTTTCTGTACAGGGTACCCCACCTCCACAGTAATAAAAATTTTTAAAAAAATGAAAACAATTTCCCAATGTTTAATGGTTGCCAAAAATGGGGGTGAGAAAGGGGGTGGTGAGGAAACCAAACAAAATGAGAGTAGAGGGCAAAACAAAAATGACCCGGTATCTGAGGAAAAAAAAGCAACCCGGTAACAACTGAACCGGTCATGTACCTGGACCTGGTACCCATCCAAACTTCCCTATCTGTCCATCCCTAATAAATACACAACTGCAATAATAAATATGCAAATTCAATAATAAACATACATACAACTTCATTAATAAATATACACATTCAATAACACTTATGTACTGCAACTGACTATAATGGTAAATATGTAAATGTAAAAGAGACTCAAGAAAAGTTGCTGCTGATCTAAGAGGAATCATCCTCTAAACTGGAGTTTTAATATAAAAAAAAAAACAAACATATAAAACAACATAATGTTTTGACCTCTGCAATGAAAATATATCATCATATGAGTGAAAACATTAGGTTAAGTAAGTCCCAGAGAAAGTTTTGCAGATTTTTCCAATACAAAAAGAAATAAATAAATAAGAAGTACACCAATATGTCACCATATGTATTAATTTGTCAGCAACCCAAAACCTTGAAGCTTACGCTGTAATGTCTTGTTCCTTAATCTCACACTGTTCCCTTCTAGATATCATATTCACCTAACTTCAGGATGAATGAATTTGGTTGAGATATTACAACATAAATAAGGTCAAACCAATGGGAAAGTGATGTAAACAAACATCTGGCACTATAAACACCTGAGATTATTTATTACTTATTGCCCCTCTTTAGAAAACTTTCATTCGACCTATTAAATATCGGGAGTACAAAGATAAATGAATGGATATAATCTGGTGACAGCTTAACATGAAAACAGAGTATATTGCAATTTATATTAGATGTGTGTGCCCCATTTACAGATATGGTGTTGGCATAAAAATTCAAGCAAACATTTACACCTGAGTGGCCATGGATTACTGAAATATGTCCACAATCCATTAACTTTAGTAAAACTCATCTCAAGTAAGACATAAGAATGATATAAACTAGTGTTATGAGTTATAAGTGCATTCACAATAATTTGCTCCACAGGACTTTAAACAAGGAATTTGTGTTGGGAAATAAAGACAGGAGAAGATGGGTATTCAGGGGACATAACTCCACTAATGGTAACATGTAATGTTTGACATCCAACTCCTTCAAGGACTGATCCACACAAACAACATCCCATTTAAAGATATGAAGTTAATCAACAAGGTACATAACTCTGTCCAAATGGAGTGGAAGAGAAAAAACTTATAAAAGACATGTAGGTCTACAAAACAATGTTCACACCAAATTGCATTACAATATGTTGAACATTCTCGTTTTTGAGCTATGCTGATTATAAACCATATCCCATGGAAATAATATAAAGTTAATGAACAAGAGCTACAATGCCTCTCAACATCATATAAATAAGACAAAATGCATAAAAACCAAATCCAGGTTAAAGAGAGTGTTTTTACCAAATTCCATCAGAATATGTTGAATGGTTCCTGAATTATTCTGACTGCATGCAACATTCCAAGTTTAAATGCATAGGCAAGAATTTTGATTGCTTGACAAAGGGGTTATCTCTAACATGAATCAGATGAGACAAAACTCCAAAAAGTAACATTAAGTCTATGTAACAATGTTCATACCAAATTCCATCAGAAAACACCAAACAGTTCTTAAAATGTGCAGGTTACAAGCAACATCCATTGCAAAGATATGATGTAAAGTATCATGGGCCAAAATTCAATCCAAAATTGAGTTGACCAGACAAAACTCATAAAAGAAACATCAAGGTCTATGAGACAAAGTACACATATACTGCATTAAAACATGCTGAATGGTTCCTGAACTATGTTGGTTACAAGGATCTACTGTAGTGGAGATTTAAAATTTATGGAGAAAGGGCAATGCTCTATCAGAACTAACCTTGAAAAAGAAGGAACCACTATAAGTCATATATAAATGTAACAGGTAATTCACCTACCAAAAGGCATCCAACTATGTGTAAATGTTACAAAGCTACAACCTGTATGAATGGATGGAGACAGGCAGATAGATGGAAAATGTGGTTGCTATAGGACTCCGGTATCTCAATGTGGGCCTTAACACAGCAGAGATGAATGGTTACATCAAAGTTTCTGGAAAGAGACTGTACATATCCTAAAAGGATGTAATTATTCAGAATGGTACCTGGAAACAGAGAACACAAAGATCCCAAAAGGGGTCAATATTACCTGGTCCCTTTCAGAGAGAACATTTGAGGTTCCTGTTGAAGCTGCTGCTCTAGCCAAAACACTGTCTGGTACAGGAGTGAATCTGAAAACAAAGTTATAAGACACTAAGATCAGTTTTAATATGCAATATCATCTAGAGATGAGCCAAAAACACTGTCTGGTACAGGAGTGAATCTGAAAACAAAGTATAAGACACTAAGATCAGTTTTAATATGCAATATCATCTAGAGATGAGCCAAAGCACTGTCTGGTACAGAAGTGAATCTGATGAAGAAATTACAAGACACTTAGTTAAGATTTTATATGAAATAGCATCTAGAGGTGAGAAGAACATCTAAAGAAAAGAGGAAATTATGCAGTGTATCATGTCTGTAATTGGTCAGGAGTTTTTGAGAATAAGTTGAAAATAGCAATTGATGGTGGATGCCAGATGGATGAGGGAAGATGGCGACTGGATGACACGACACACAATTGAGAAAGCTTTACCATAAGTTCACTTAGCCTTCTGGTCGGCGGAGATAATGAAAAACCTTTATTTTAAAAATGCAATCTTTCTCCGACTATAACCCTGACCCTATGATAAAGGGGCAAAGGAACATACTGCAGAATGAGTCATTTTAGCTTCATAATGATTGATGCCAAGTATGACGATAATCTACCAAGAAAGTATATGAAAAATGAGAAACTGTAATCAAAACTTGAATATTTTTGACAACAATGCCAGCACTGCCACTGGAAAGTGATTGCATTATAAGATTCTACACTAACATGGACTCATCAATAATAAATCATATCTATTTTGATCCTCATGCTGATGCATGGCATATAAAAGTCAGATTTTTCTCCAATAAATCACCCTTCCTGAATACCTTTTGAGTATATCTCAGAACATTTAATGAAAATCTGTTTAATCTATGTTTCAATAGCTGCCAAAGCAATCTTAAAATCATCATTATAAAGAGATATATGTCTCAATTTTTAAATGTATTTTTATTTTTTTCTTCCTTTGGTAAACATGCTGCAACACCCTGAGACTGAAAATTTTAAATTTTCCTCCAGTGTACAATGTACCCATAGTTTACTGCGCAGAGGAATTTACAGGACTTGGTAATGAACCTCTCCGAGTCTTTACTTTTCCATCCATTCATCCATCCATTTGAACTTGATTTTAAGTAGGCCATCACATGATTCTCTTTCCTTCTGACAGAGTTTAATATTGTACAGATTAACCTGTCAATAGCAACCACCATGGCAAACCTGGCCTTTGCACATAGGTAACCCTTTACACAGATTCTCCATTCAATATTGCTTTTTGAATAAACACCAAGTACCAAATAATAATAATAATAATAATAATAATAATAATAAAAATATTATTTTTATTATTATTACATTATAAAGAGTGCTTTATATACACTATTCAACAAAATTATTGTATCATTCTTTAATCCATCCTATAAATTAAATCACTGGCTTAAAATAATCACTGATCTGTGTTTTGTGCACAAAGACAAAACACTAACTTTACTACTGATTGACAGTTACATATGACAGTAAAACACAGGACTCTTTAGTAGGCCAACTTTTATAAATTAGGCATGCTTCAAAAATAATATCTGGATTAGCCTAAGCCAGTTGCTCAACTTGCCAAGATCAAAAGAAAGTTGGCCTAATGTGCAAGGCCTGTCATGCTGGCTATTCTTTGTGATGCATGAACCAAAGCTTCATCTGACACTACAAACAAGTTTTAAATACTGAATGACCTCTGACCCAAATAAAAACAGCTGTAAATTGTAACTCATCTCAATCATTAACTTTTTCCCTCAGAGATAGCTTAATTCACAGGCAAATAGATGAAAATATTTAAATATACCTGTCACACTGGCACAAAAGGTAATTTCCATCTCTGCTATAATAACATGACTACATTACCCACCATCCTGCAAATCAGTTGCTTCAACATTCTACACTAATGATAAAAAACTGCCTTACTAGAAAATTTTACATATTGATTCCTTTAAGGCACATTGACAATGTGACTGGATTATGGTAAGTACAAGTGAGATAATAAATTTTTGCAGACTATTTTACATCATATTACTTTATCTAACAATGCCTTCCTCATGAAGCAAAAGTTTATTCTGCATGGACTAAGCAGTCGCTGTATATATAGTGACCACTTAAAGCTGGGAAAATCCATTACTTGGTTAGGAAACACCTGGCTACTGACCTCTTCAAGCAAGTGACTGTAGCAAACAATATTTATGTAGGAAATTTGTGGGGGTTGGATGGGTGAAAGTAGAATGGTCATTGTGGCAAGGTGACTGCAATATAAAGATTACTCTTAGAACAGGTCTGAACGTAAGTAAGGAATCTATTTTGAACTTCTTGAGTATTATGGGCATCATGCAGACAATTCTGCTTTCATACAATTCCATATAAAACTGTTTCTGAAATATCAATTTGATCTGCTATACTTGTTCCATCATATAACATTAAATCTTTTTTTAGTTTAATGTTCATCACCTCTTTTATCTAGATTAAAAAGTACTTTTTTCTCCAAACTCATCTGATCTTCATATAACACCTACTAAGTATTTTTTTTCCTGAGTCCTTTCATGCTGGATATTTTTCTTCTAAATTTGCTTAAGTTTACCCATTTATGTTGTCTGGCAATCCTTTACAAATTTACCCAATATCTGGCATCCTTTATAAATTTACCCATGTTGTCAGGCAATCCTTTATGAATTTACCCATGTCAAGCAATCCTTTATAAATTTAGCCATGTTGTCAGACAATCCTTTATGAATTTACCCATGTTGTCAAAACATCCTTTATAAATTTACCCATGTTGTCAAAACACCCTTTATAAATTTACCCAGACAATCCTTTACGAATTTCAAGAATTTCACTTCAAATTCCATTACCTTTCCTTTTTCTTCTTTGTTTTCCAAACAGAGTTATGTATAGTTTTTGTTTTCTAATTTTTATTTGCAAAACTTTAAATAAAGGTTTAAGCATTTAATTTTAATAAGGAAAGAGAAACAGAAACAGGGTCCTCTTTATAAGTCCATATTAACTACGGAATCAGTTAAATCATTCTTATACACATCTGTACATTACTTGAGCATACAATTTCCAATATCCTTTTCCCCTTGGACACTATAAAAAAAATGCCACAATGTTTAATCTTTCTTATACCCAAGAAAATAAATGAACATACTTGGTTTCTATGGAGATTTTTTGCCTCTAGATCTTAATTGATATTTCTCCAGGAATCAATCAATTCCATTAGATGTTTAAATTCTTAAATTGTTTCTCAAGACTGTTGGTGTTAATAGTTTAAAATATTACAGGTATCTTTACCTTTAGCAGTGTTCCATACTGCACATAATACGGTGGATGAATTTTCAAAAGATCAAAGTTTTCTAAAATCTAGTTTTCTAAGAATCATCTGGGCTTTTCATTATGCTAAACATGAATTCACAAGATTGTTCTATTCAATGTGATATTTAAAATAATATGTCTTTCTAAAAGGTATTTAGACTCCAGCTGTATTACTAGTACAGTGGCTACACAGACATTTGTTCAACTGAAAACATACATCTCCTGATGGTAGACATGAACTATGTTGTATCACTATAACAATATACAAAATAGAGCATACTTTTCTTTTCTTGGATTTCTCTGTTTTCTATTTCTGGCATCTCCAACTTCTGGCAAGTTGATCCACTCTTCCATAGTGACACTAGCCAGTTCTCTCTGCAAATTGATTTCAAAATGAGAATTTGGTGACTAGTCATTATGTTTCATTACTGCATGACAGTCCAGTTTGGGCTGGTTTCTGTCCACATTTATAACACCAGTTGCAACATAAAAATAACATGTGATTGTCCATAACTGGTTTTCTTTTTAAGACTAACTTTTGTACACATTTTGATTATCTTTTTTTTATTTTTTATTTTGTGATTAATTAATTAATTATATAGAAAGAAAATAATTATCCTATAATGCTTAGTTCAGGCATTTAACCATTGGCAAAGGTCAAGGTGACAACTATTTATTTGTACATTTCAGGTCACAGTATTCAAAACAAGTGGGCGAGGTAAAATTATGTTGCAAATGGACAATTTTTTGGGAACCCAGGTAATGCAGGCCAACTAAACAGAATAAGACCATGATGTCAATTATTTATACAGTCACACCAACAAATTCCCGTTTTCAGGACAAATTACCTTAATGAACATCACTTGCAGATCATGAACTTGCCTTTGTGTACACTGATTTCTATATCCCAAAATAAACAGGTTTCTTTATTACCTTAATCGCAATGCAGTCTTATTCCCCATATTGTATAACAGATACCAGAAGCATTCCATTTATAAAAATCACACCTAATACTTTCTTCTTTTGTTTTCTAAATTATTAGGTATCGACCTCTATAGAGGTCTACAGAAATATGCTATATTAAGCAAGCGAGACATTAGTTCCGCAAGATATATAGCAAGACATAGGTATCACTTTGCAGATAACAGTGAGAGTGGTCGTTATGAAGATGAAGAAGCTGGTAAACAGAACCTTATACGTATTATAATGAGCAAATATTTCAGGACCCAAAAGAAAATTTTTAAAAGATTAATATAATTAAAACCATTTATACCTTAAATGAGAATAAGCAAAATATATATTACTTATTATATCAGCTTATTGGTATACTTACATAGATATAAGAGATTTGATTTGAATTAATAATTACATCCTATGTAAAGGAAAGAGTTCTCTCCCATACAACTCGTAGTCTTGGAAAGTTATCGCCCCTGGTACACATAACATCATTATTTTATTGACTTGTAATGTAGCTCTCCGAACAAAACACCAATAACATATAATAATAAATACTCAAACGATCATGCTGCTGAAGACAACGAACATCATTACTTAAAATATTGTTAAAATTTAAAGTGCCCATTTTGGCCAACATGGAACTGTATTACTTTTGTGAGAGAACAATGTCAAACCTTCCTTGCAAAAGGTTAATTTATATCTCAAGAAGCCATCTGACCTGCAGTATTGCATTTAACAGACCCTACTGCATCCCAGCAATTACCAGTGAAAGTTTAATACTTCCTTAATAACTGTTCATAAAAACTGATTAAATTTATTGCCAAAATGAATGACAATTGGGGCAAAACTGTCATGATCCCAAAAATAATCTCTCTTTCCAGGGTTGGCAGGGGAAGGGTGCAAGAGGATGTGCACACCCAACCATATTCTTGCTTACCACTAACTCTAATCTTTATCTTTTACTGTTTGTTCCCTCTTTCTCTCTGTTATTATAGCTTTCAATTTTACATCTTTTCCCAATGATGGTTGATTCATAACAAACATCACCTTATTTGTAAATCATTATCCAGCAGTGTATTATTAGCAACCACCAACAATCTACTGCCTCTCTTTATCTCTCCAGATAATGAACTTAACCATTGGTTTACACTAACCCCCAACTCATAGTTCCAATCCCAAAAGTGGTCAGGTAACTCAAAATTAATGATTTCACTGCCTTTAATTTTCACTGAAAATTACTTGATTTAATTAAAATAACATTGAAATAGGATTTCATAAATGGCTAAAATGAATGGTATATTCATTTTGGCCATTTATGAAATCCTATTTTTTTGTTTTTGACAATTGATTTCATTATGTTTTAGTCTTCACTAAAGAATTACATCGAAAAGTTCCATAAGTTGAAACTGTGTGAGTCAATGGATACCTGTATTTTTATTTTTCAAATTAACCATGTTGTAAATATGTTAATATACATATTACTTAGCGTACCTTGGCCAGGACTTCAAATAAATTTGCTTCAGATACATGCTTGCAATGAGAACCATGTTTAATCAACGTATGCTTGTGATGAGAACCATGTTTAATCAACGTATGCTTGTGATGAGAACATGTTTTACCAAAACATGCTTGCAATGAGAACCATGTTTAATCAACGTATGCTTGTGATGAGAACATGTTTTACCAAAACATGCTTGCAATGAGAACCATGTTTAATCAATGTATGCTTGTGATGAGAACATGTTTTACCAAAACATGCTTGCAATGAGAACCATGTTTAATCAACGTATGCTTGTGATGAGAACATGTTTTACCAAAACATGCTTGCAATGAGAACCATGTTTAATCAACGTATGCTTGTGATGAGAACATGTTTTACCAAAACATGCTTGCAATGAGAACCATGTTTAATCAATGTATGCTTGTGATGAGAACATGTTTTACCAAAACATGCTTGCAATGAGAACCATGTTTAATCAACGTATGCTTGTGATGAGAACATGTTTTACCAAAACATGCTTGCAATGAGAACCATGTTTAATCAACGTATGCTTGTGATGAGAACATGTTTTACCAAAACATGCTTGCAATGAGAACCATGTTTTACCAGACATGCATATGAAAAGAGCCAGGTTTTACAAACACATGCTTGCAATGTGAACCATGCCTTTAACAAAACAAGCATATGGAAAGAACCACGTTTTACCAACACATGCTGGTGACAAGAACAATGTTTTGCCAACACATGCTTGTGATGAGAACCATGTCTTGACAACACATGCTTGTGATGCAAAAGATGTTTTGCCAACACATGATTATGAAGTAAACCACATCTTACAAAGAGGTTCATTCACACATTATTTTCTTCAAAATATCAGCTGAAAATAAAACTCCCTCATCCAATATACGGCTTTGGTAACATAGTTTTCCTGGAGGGAGAGGAATTGCATGCATTACAAAAATATAGGTATGGATTCATATGTCTTCAGCAACTGTGAGCAGAGTTGTATATAACTGCTCCCTCTCACACAAAAGACTTGGATGATTTGATACACTGCATTTTGATTCATCATTTAGTTAGTACTTGTACTGCCAGATCCACAGATGATGCATCTCATTCCTATACTGAATACTGCATGTAATGAGAAAAGAATCCAAAGAAACTTCACATGTGACAACACTCTGGGGTGTGATGTCACATATACTTGAGCCACATATTTTGCTTAAGTTATTCATGTCTTAGTGGGATATTCATGACATGTATATTAAACTTGAATATTCTGGTAATCATGTTGAACTTTTCACATACAGCATAAATGATCACACGGAATAATTTACTGCTAATTGATATTGGAGATAACTTTAAATTATGAACTGGACCTGTAGCAACCAATTATAGTAATCTAACCCTTTTCTGTAAGCAATCAAACTAAACACTCAAATGTATAAGATGGACTAGTTTTCCTCCATTAGTTTGGTAAGGTATGGGGCAAGGGGACACAAGAAAACAAATGAACACAAAAACCTCAACAAAATAGAATGCAGTATACAATACTCTAGACATGATAAATATTGTTCACTGACAGTAGCTTTTGAATTGTTAAGCTTTTGAATCATTTTTAAAAATTAAATTTTTAAAAGTTAAATCAATACTTTATTTTTCAAATACACTGTGACAGTATTTTGTCACATGCTCTTGTAATATCACAGGTTTGTTTTCATGAAGGAAATTCAAAAGAGTTGCCTCTATGACACATCACATCCAACATTTTTTTAAACAGAAAAAGACAGAAGATATTCATATTCCTGTTTTTTAATAGAAAAGAGAGAGAGGATAGTCAGACTCTTCCCAACAGGGTGTTACAGACATGAATTAAATCCAAATCAAAAGCTGAACTGATAACTCTTACCTGGTTATTGAAATGTCAACTTGTGAATGCAAACTGATAGGTGTACTGAAACTGTGGTTGGTAAATAAAAGGCTGGAGTAGTTATTTGCTAAGCAGTGTATTAATGTTCATGTTGCTAATCTCCATTTAATACATAAGCAGCAGGCAGGGTGAACCCTACAACTTTTTTCCTGACCTTATTTTACAAAAATAAAGGTTCCTATGGGGGCTGAAAAAATAATGTCAATAACGCTAAACCGAACCTCCTAACTTTTATTATTACCATATAGTTTGAAAAAACGGATAATAAATCGTTTTAGTTAGCTCATTTTTGTTATTTTATTTTTGACTTTTTTGTTTTTTTATTTTTATAATGCGTTTAGTTTACTTACCAGGTAAATTAATTTTTGTCGTTCACCCTGCCTGCTGCTATCGTTAATTAACCAAAGATTTTATCCAGACCTATACGATATCTGGATCTTGGATCATGTAAATTTATTGTAATAAATCCAAACGGAACAGCTTGTGCTTGAGCAAAAAAGTTTTTGAACTTCATCATATCCATATCCCCTGAACACCAAGTATAATAAATATTCTGTAAAGTATAATTATCTACTCCATTAAACATTACTAAAATATTGCAGTTGTCTCTGATCACTTTAGGTATTTGTGTATAATGCTGTGTAACATAAATCACGTCTGTATTTTTATGTCTACCTCGAGAAAATATTCTAGCTGGATTTGATTGTCTGTCCAGCATAACGTCATCGTACACCACTAAATTATTAATAAATCCATCTAGGTCATCTACAGATGGGGCCTCATCAATATCGGTAATAAAGTCAACCACATCATTAACGTTTTCATTCAGCAATTTTGCATTTTCATTAAAATCCTTGAGTACTTCGTAACAGTGTTGATCATCTACGGATGGTGCTACTAAATACAGTTTACTCCATTTCAACCATCGCATTATTAAATTTAGTAATAGTTGTGTTTTACCTGATCCAGATGGACCTATTATAATCATCCTTATCGAATTTGGTAATGCTGGATGATGTTTTACTGGTTCCTGTTTTCGTGTCGCCGAAAAGTCAATTATATCCATATAGTAAATACTATGAGTCTATATTGTGTTCGGTGTAAAATTCCTACACCCACTGCTGAATTAACTACAATAACAACGAAGAATAAACGACGTGCTCTGACAGGCAAATGTGTAAAATGCGGTACGAAGAAATACAAATTTGTCAAAACAAAGACAGGTGGAGATATTGCTGCTTTATTAGGAAAATTACCAGGAACTCCATGGGCTAAATACCCCTGTGAGAAACATCTTCCTGGATATAATTATTGTGGTCCTGGAACTCGACTTGATATCCGACTTGATGATCAAGATCAACCGAGATCAGAAGAGTATCCAATAAATAAGATTGATCAAGTGTGTCATGTTCATGATGTTGCGTATAAAAATAAAGATTTACAACAAAGGCATCTCGCAGATGTAAAATTGATTCATGTGTTAAATTCTATACCTAATAAATCTGTCAGAGAAAAACTTGCTAGTTTTCTAGTAAAATCTGCCATGAAAGGTAAAATAATGTTAGGGGCTGGTAATTAATTATATAACTATTATAATGGAATCCATTTATTATAGCCCAAGAGGATATTGGAGAGGCAGATCAGCTATTAGTAAACTTGCTGAAGCAGCAAAAGTTTCACGTTCTGTTGCTGCAGCGTGGTTAGCACGACAGGCAATATGGCAAATTTATCTACCACCACCTAAAAAAATTCAGTATGCACATTTTAATGTCAGCCTCCCTAATGAGGTTCATCAAGCAGATATTTTATTTTTACCACATGACACCATTAAAATTGGTAGACATCGATCACGCACATACAAATACGCATTAACTGTCGTTGATATTGCAAGTAGATATAAAGAAGCGGAACCATTATCAACAAAGACAGCATCTGAAGTTGCATCTGTGTTTGAACGAATTTATCAGCGAGGACCTTTGCGATGGCCACAGTTATTACAAGTTGATCCTGGCAAAGAATTTCTTGGTGCAGTATTATCGTTGATGAAGAAACATAACGTTAAAATCAGACGAGGACATACTGAAATTCATCGTGATCAGGCAATCGTTGAACGATTTAATAGAACACTTGCTGAGCGGTTATTTGGATACCAATACGCAAAGGAAATATCTACTAACTTTAAGCCCGGTGAGCGATCTCGTGAATGGGTTGCAAGGTTACCAAGTGTAATATCTGCACTAAATAATGAAATTACTCGTGCAACTTCCATGAAACCTTCTAATGCTATTACAAAAAAATATATAACCCGTAGCGATAACAGACAACAACCTCGACCAATATTAGGTAATGTAACTGTAAGATATTTATATGAGCCTGGGGAACTTGAGGGTGGTAGAAAAAGAGCAACCGATCCTATCTGGAGTGTGACTACACATACAATTTCTAGCGTGGTAAGATCCACTGGTAGACCTCCAATCTACAGACTAGATTCGACAGCCCCTCAACGTGGATTTGTGCGTGAACAATTACAAGTAATTCCTAAAGACACACAATTACCACCACATACAATTACATAACCAGAACCTCTACGTCGATTACATTCAAGACAGGTTAGCATCACATTATCACGTATATGACCAAGATCACTATTAATTCTGTCTACGGTAAATTGTCTTGGATTATTATTCGAATATTACCATAACATATTACAGTTACAGCTTGCACAATGATTATTCTGTCGTTGTTTTAGTGTTATAATAAATTCAGTATCAATATCAAAGTCACGCTTATTTTTTTTATCACACTGCTTATAACCAGATAGTTTTTTCTTATTACGTCATTATTAACAGTCTGATCATTATTTTCTGTAAAATTCATAATAACCCTATGTAGTTGAGATATTCTTCTGACCCTAGAAACTGCGAGATAGACTAAATTCGACCATTCGATCCGATCATCTATAATCCAAATATTTGCATCAGAAATAGTTAACCCCTGTGATGAGTGAATAGTTATAGCATATCCTAACGTCCACGGTGATTTATTCATATTCAGCGCATTCTCAACATTATTAATATCGACTAAAATAATATCATTCAAGACAAGATTCTGTATTCCACCACCAGGAATTTTAACATCAATATTCTGTCGTCGAGTATCTGCTGGGCGATAACATAATGGTACAGGTAGATCTGAAAACTTTCTTTATGTAACAGAAATAATTTCTCCTGTAGTTGATCACGAACTATTTTTCTATTTGCAACTATTAAATCAGCGGGATTCCATAAACTCAGAAAATCATTCATAGAAGTCTCTGGAATTACTCCTCGCATTATTTCACATTGTACTCTGTCTGGTTGTAGTCTGATTAATCTTTTAAACTCCTTCAGCGGTTCATCAATAGCTCTATGGTCATCATTTATTTCCTCATAATAATCTACGTTATTCTTCAGCCATTCATGTGGAGACTGTCCAATAATGGGTGGTGGTTGACCATGATCACCACACATTATTACAGCAGTATTCTTTGTTAATAACCAATCAAGAAATGTTTTTAATATTTCTAACGACACCGTGCATATCTCTTCCCATATAATATATTTAGGTATATATTTCTCACCCATTCGCTCTGGAGTCCATGTGTCTCCACACCATCTAAAGAAACTATGATATGTACATGATTTTACTCCTCGCTCTTTTATTTCTCTGGCGAATTTATGTGTCGGTGTCAAAACAATTATATCTGAATTATTATTCATGAATAATTTAATCACACGTGTTGTTTTACCTGAACCACCGCATCCGTTAAGATAAACAGTTTTATGTCTAGCAACAGGATCATATACAGATGGTGCTGATGACTTTAATACTTGATTATTATTTTTGTAATATATTTCCTTAATTTCAACGTTGGCAGATTCAGAATAACTAAGTATATTTTCTTGTTTTATTCTCCATGATCCCCATTCACCATTACCAAGTAGCGGTTTTAACAAATCTGTATATTTTTATTTATGTAGAACGAATCCGTGGCGACTCTGACAGCATCACGAGGAAATCTATTTATCATAGACATTAGATTTATAGAAACATATGCCAACATCGATGATCTTAAATGAGTAAATTGTGGTGAGTCACCATCAAGATAACTCACAATTGTACCTAGTTTGGTTCCGTCTGACAAATAAGCATTACTCCGATTTATAAATGTATTTTTTTCCGTTGTATCAGCTATTATAAAATCGAGTTCAGCATCGCCCATAATCAATCTTGTACAGTGTCTTTTATGATCATAGGCTCCTCCTTGAGTAAATTTACCAATTATCTTTCTACCAAGATCTTTTGCAAGTTTTTCATCATGCTCATCTCTGCATTTACGTATATTATTAGTAATTTTAATAATGTCATCTTCATTAAGATCAGGAAATTCTTTCCTGGCATCATCGATATTAAATCTATCCGGTTCTGGTAACCAAACTTGCTTCTGTGACCGATACGATATAATTGACTCACTCATCTGTAAAGATATTAAAATTCCAACATCAAGCATATATCGCAATAGTACTATTGGAACCCAACATTTTTCTGAAAAATGTCTTCCAAACCAAGCATAAGTAATAGGATGGAGATTTTCTGCAAACTCAAATGATTCTACATGAGCAAATCCGGTTAAGTCAAAATCTGGTAAATGTCCGTTTATTGCAACTGGTCATCTCGTGTGATGGATGTCCGAATCTCTTAAAGTATTCAGAACATTCTCCGTATCCAAGAAAACTTCCAGGATAACATGCTACCATATCAACGGATATAACGTCATTATACTTATATTTAGTATTCCACAATCCTCCGTGTCCATATTCTACGCAGCTTTTATGGATATCTTCAAGAAATTCCGATCGTGTTGGTTTCCATAAATTTTTCTCCTGAGCGAAATGAGCCGCTACAGATGGAACTGTAAAACAATTATTTAATAATTGTCTAACTTTGACATCGTCAGAAGTATATTTCAGCGCAAGATGTTCCATTTCTACATTAAGAGATTCTGTACGGTAAATATCACCATTAGGCCGTACAAACTGATCGTAATAATCATATTCTGAACTTTGAAATAACCAAATAGATACAGGGTCACTTTTACTGATATTTTTGATAAAATCAAATATATGACCATCATAAAATTTAATCGTTCTATCTCGTGGAAATATTGTTACTGCTGAGGTCCACGCATGCGAATTATGATCAATAATATCTATAGGAGCTCCATTTTTTATGTATTTTGATTTATATAAAATCTCTCCCGTTAACGTCTTTACTGTTATTGGAAATCTTAATTTCTTTTCTAGATCAGCAACATCTCTGATAGATGCTCCAGTATCTTTAACTGATTCTGCCCACGTATTTATTTTTTTACGTCGTAAATCTGTTAAACCATTACCACGTATCGCGTTTATGAAATGTTCTGTAACTCGTTCAGCTACACAGTTTATTCTTGACTCTGACAGTCTTATCAGCTTGAGATCCCCGACATCAGGTTTATTATTCAGCGGATATATTGCATATACAACCACAGTAATTAGATATGCACGTTCATAATATAATTTGTCAACACCGGTTAGTATTCCGGGTTTAGATTTATTACTCAAAAGAACAATATTATTTCCTGACTGTATGCGGACTGGATCACGCTTGTCACGAATAATCCAAGTATCTTCTTCTGTATTTACAATAAATTTTATTAAAATAAAATATTTTTGATCATCAAGGTGATTAATAATTGCTTTTCCTCGTTTGTCATTCATTATATTAGTAACATTTCCGACTCTGAATGTTGACCATACATGAACAGCGCCATCGTCACGAAATTCCTTTTTTGCTTCACGAATACGTTCGGTTATATCCTCATCCGCTAATGCCAGATCTTGCATCAAAGTACTAAATTTATATTCTGATAATCGATCGAGATCAAATCTGGCTCTTTTAGGTTCAATTGCCGATAATTCGTTCATATAATTAAGACAAATATTTAAATTAAAATTTTAGTATATATATAATGCTTGAAACAAAGAACAAATGTGCTTGGCTCAAAATTGGATATACTTCTCCTTGTAATAAATCGTGCGTGAACAAATACTGCGGAAATCATTCGCAAAGTATCAAAAATGGAAATACAGGACCAATACCATGTGTGCAATGCGGTATTGGAGTAAGAGGAAAAACTCAATTGTGTTTAAAATGTGGCGGAAAAAAATACAGGGAATTAAAACGATATTATGACAAAAAAAATAATACTTTGACATTGTCAGGTAAATCTCCTATAAAAACCGTAGAGGATTATCTGACCAGATTTCAAAACAATGATTTAGACAAATAATATTATTATATAAAATGACTCAGACAAATCAGACTTATGATGAAATGATCGACAATGATATTATAAGAAAATTGAAAATTGAGTACTATGAGAAACACGAATTTGTTAAACATCCAGTATATACAAATTATGAAGCATCCCGAGATGGTGTAATCAGACACTGCAGATTAAAGAAACCGGTTGGTAGTCTTAATAATAAAGGTTATTTTAGATTTACTGCTGGGGGGAAAACATTATTACTCTCATATAGTCATATTCGAATGTTTTCGTGGAGTAGTTAAAAACGGACTTGTAGTTGATCATATTGACAGAGACCCCAAAAATAATCGGTTATCTAACCTGCAAGCTATTACACCTAGTCAGAATTCTGCACGTGGAAATACTGGAAAATGTAAAAAGTTTGCAAGAAGATCTATTAAATCCGTAAATACAGAAACTGACCAAGAAATAACTTTTCCCTCAATTAGTACAGCTGCAAAACATTTTAGCATACATCCACAATCAGTACAAAATGTTGCAGATAATATTACTAAATCTGCATATTCAATAAAATATGATCAGTCGATAATATTTGAATATATCTAACTCTGTACTCTTAATAAATAAAGATTTTTTTTTTATGTTGTACATAGTTCGACTCTATATTTTGCCATGGGTACCTTCACCGTCGCTCTCAGTGTCACTCTCATTTTTGACAGAATCAAATAACATAATTTTTCTTAATTGCATTACACGATTGTCCACAATCTTCTTTTTCTCGTATTCACGAGATAGTTTGGATCTGATATTTTCGATCGAACGTGCAAGAGGCGCAAATAGCTTTACCTGCTTTTCATTTACCATTGCCAAGGATTCTAACATAGACTGATAGATTAATTTTACGAATTTATAATTGGATGGTAATGTGTATTTATTGTCGATTTTTCGTTGTTTTAATATTTCATAATCGCATAATATTTTTTCAGGATTGAGATTATCAGAGAGATTTATTCCGTTATGTTTTAATTTTTTAATAGCAGAAATAATATCATTAATGTTTTCTTGGTTCATTATATATATAAATATTTCTTTAAAATAAAAAATAATTGACATTCAAGTTTTTAATTTTGACTTTTGACCTTGACGTTTGGCCTTTCAAGTTTTAAAGTTGACTGACTTGACTTGGTCTTTATGTAATTTTTATTATTATTAAAAATATCAAAAATAATCAGTAGCATCCTAAGCGGTTACCCGTCACTTGGCCCCTGATAGCCTTTGGGTCTTTCATGGAGTCCTTTTCTTGCATGATGATGTCTTTCTTATGACCGTTATTGGCACCCCATGTTCTGTTTCTATTGGCTAGCATTCTTTCTGAATGTTTCCTTGTGGAGGTCTTTCAAATGAGGTAGAGAGCTCAGGCATGCTACTGATTATTTTAGGGGGTATCTAGGCATTGCGGTTTCATATAACCCCCCACCAAATCAAACCCCAGGGTAAATGCAAAATGCACTCACCACGTGGCGTGACGTGGTGAGGGGTTCATGAAACCTCGGGGCGGTGCCCCCCAATCTTAATAAAATTGGCAACCCTTGGACCATATACCCACCCCCGCGGCCATGGGAATTGAACGACAGACCTTCAGCACCAGAATCCAAATATTCTTGCACTGAGCTATGACATTCGGTTGAATATATATGTTCAAGAAATTATTATATAGTATATGACTAACACGAGAGAGTATTACATTTTCTAAATAAATCAAGAAATTTATGATTTTACTAAAATATATTACCACTCGTATATATAAACGAAATAATTTAAAATTACAGACACAGGTAGTATATATGCAGTCTGAGTCATACTTCAGCCAAGCCCACACAAAATCGATAAAGTACATCCTGTTCCAGTACGGCCTTATATACATATATTTTTCGTTTTAAGGTTTTAAAATTGCTATCAGAATACAACACTGTTCACATTATAGGGCAGGAATATATCAAACAGGTTGGTTTTTAACAAGCCTGTAAGGATTAACAGACAGACCAACTAATACGCTTCGTTCGATCAAGCTAATATACACGTATGTACAACTGGGTTTGTACAGGTAACGACGTAGTACATAAGGGGAAATAATCGTTTAATTTACTCCGCGGAGAGAGATAGCAGAGTTATCTCGCTTTATTATATATACAATTGCTTTAATCATAGGAATTGATTATTATTCAGATTTTATTATTTTTGATTAGTAAACTACCCATCAGATTATTTCAGAATCTGATTATTTTTTTCCCCCTGATTATTTACTCAGACGTTTTACGAGCGTATATACAAATTAATATTAAGTGATTCTTGTCTTAGATCCAAAATGTATCCTGTCTGGTCAGTAAGTTTGAAATTTATTCTTGACAATAATGGATTATGTACACGTAGATAAATTGGATTAATTGGCTCAGATATAATTAACCACCCGGGCGGTACTTGAGGGCTAAATGAATATAATATATACCCTTGTTGAGCCTGGTTAGACTTTGAAAGATCTACTTGATAGCTGTCATCAATTACGTCACATACTAGATTGACCGTGATCGTTGATGTTATATTAACAATACCAGGTGAGATATGGCGGCCTCCACCATGTGGATCATTATTATATTTAAGAATAGTTGGTGTAGGTATTAATTTTTTCCATGAATCACATATTCTTTTAAAGTGTTCATCAATAAGATCATTAACTGATTTCTTTAGCTCCTCAGAGTTAAATCCCGGAATTATAAATGTTGGTAGCTGTTCTTCTGTGATTCCATAATATTTAAGAAACACTGTTTTAAATAAACGTTTATAACTTACACGCTGAATAGGACCGTCTTCATTAACTATGTAAGTATTAAGAAATCTATCTGCCGGTACGTTTAATGTTTTTTCTCTGTCAACGATAGCCTTATTTACATATTCTAAGTCTGATGCAACTTGATTCAAATGTTGTATTGCTTCAATTATTTGATTTTTTAAGTCATCGTTGTAGGAAGTGCTGATGCTGGAAAATAAATTTCTTAGATCATTAAGTATACGTCCATGTTCAGATTTAATTGGTTTTGATTTTGAGTTAATTTCTTCAACATTAATTGTTGCTATTCTTGTTGTACCTTTACCCCTAACGAAATCTATAAAATGAGTATACTGTGCATAACCACGATAAGCATCCGGAATCTCTATAAACGGGTAAGTTTTTCGATATTCTGGAAGTTTTATAAATTTTTCAACATCTACGACGAAATCAGATCGTTGTGGTTCTGGTGGTCCTTGATAAACCGGTGGATATTCAGGCCATCCTAATACTGATCTAATCGAACTTTGATAAATATCTACAGAATAATCAGGGGAATTTATTTCAATCACCGCAGATAGTGTTGGTTCGTAAACAGTAATTGCTATTTTGGATTCTTTTCCCGTAATAGATTTAATTCTACGTTGGAACTCATCATTAATCTGCTCTAGTTGATAACTGCCCATTGGAATAGCAACTACTTGCCAATCAGGAGTTCCATCAGGCTTATTCTTATCAGCGAATACCAGCGAATTATTTGGCTGTAGTCCACCAAATGGTTTTGATCTAATATTTGGCCAGCTATAATAAACTCGCAATTGTGCTAATGCTATTTCCTTTGCAGGAATTGATGTTGGAAAACTGACACTAAATTCAGGATTGGTCGAACTTAACGATATCATAGTAGTTTTTGACGGAGTCGTATTAGTGACGATCTGCTGAAGTAACTCCCTGTCTGTCATTATTATTATCGTTGTTATTTAATTCGTTAAAATCATTAGCGATTACCTTAAACGCATCATCATAGGTTTTCATCATCATCGCAAATTCAGTATCGGATATTTCACCATCACTGACGCATGAAGAAATGTACAAAGATAGTTTAGAGCATGCCTCTGCCACTGTATGTAATTTAATCATATAATCGTGCAATTTAGCATTTGTACAAGTATCTATCTTTTTAGCTATAATACCGAGAATACCAGCAATAGTCGTTGATGCTGAAACAATGATGGTTACAACAGCAGGTGCTGTCATCGTCAATGTTGATAATAATAATCCTGTTCCAGCAATAACAGCAGAAACCGAGTAAACAACTACATTGATGACAACTATACGCCTTTTGTATTTTTTTATTTTTATGTTATAATAATCAATAAAATCCTTTAGTTTAGTCAGACGTTCATATACTTGATTGTATCTGTAACGTTGAACGTCGATGCGAGACTGTGGTTGATCCATTATACTAACAATGTCATTTAATTAAGTTTCAGCTACGAATTCTAGGCACCACCAGTAACGTCTCGGAGGTATTTCCGTTGATATTAACGTAAAGATTTCTTTGATATTCTTGGTTAGCATCACTAATAGAGGATTATGATATACAATCAGTGATAATGAAGTTGCCACAGTAATTTCCGAACCGTATATAGATAACCTGTATAACCCAGTTACTTCTGCGGTATGTTCGAGTGTGTTATTTTGTGGTGTCCATGTTGATGATCCTGATGCTACTGTATATATGATATTTTTAATTTGTCCGTGTGGAATTTTAATCAGATTAGTTTTTTGAACAATATTAGATATTCCACTGACAATATCATTGAGTTTCATGTTAACGTCGGAGAGTTTTATGTCAACGGTTGGTTGTTCCCAAAAAAAATCTTTAATGGTTTTGTTTATATTTCTACGAAAATTTAAAAACATTTCTACATGTCTAGAAAAAGTATTACTGAGTGTAGTTATTTCATCATTAATTGTTTTTAGAGGAATTTCCTTATCATCGACGTATTATTTTGTTGCAGCATCAAAATCAGATTCTGGTGTTCTAAGATTGTTAATACCATTATTATTCATGTTGAGAAATGCACGCATTATACCCCCGTTGACTAATACGTACTTAGATTCTTGATCATCGACATATTTTTTTGTTGCGGCGTCTGTATCTGCGGCTGGGTTTCCAAGGTCTATAATTTTATTTTGATTCATGATAATGTCACCCGTTAACAAATCACCAGCTTTCTTAATATAATCGCTGACTGACGTACCGGAATCTTGTATTTTACCCTGATCAGTAGAAGTAACTATATTATTAACAACCGCATTAGGAACTCGTATAAGTACATCTGGCAGTTGTATATTACTAGTTTTTAATCGTCCTTCTTTATCCTGAAAAACAACGATTTCATTCTGATCAACACTGGTTATGTTTAATAAATCATCATTCTCATTTCTGAGTTGATCGAGAGTTGCGTATTTAGATAAATCAGCTTGCTGCTGAGCTTTACCACGAGAAGATCTTCCGTAAATATCCACCATTATATTTACTAATGTCTGTTTAAATGTGACAACGTAGTACATTCATATACAACTTTGTGAGGTAGTTTTGTTGATTTTGATACAGCATCAAGTACGTTAAGTACTTCTCGACCACATATTGGTGGATCAGTTAATGTTTGTGTTGGTAGCGTTGAATACCATATTGGAGTACTTTGATCGCCGCTAACATACTTTAAGAATTCTTTTGGTGGAGCTAGTCCATATGAATCAAAATAAATAATTCCATGTGGATCAATTGCATATCCAACCCAATGTGTGCCTGGACCAGAGTTTTTATTGAGATTAATAATACCGGTTTCAATATTGTTTGGTTGTTTTGGTAATTGATCACGCATAAAAACTCCTCTGAAATTTTTTATTTTTAATTTTTTAGCAGCATCTAGTAAATCAAAATTGGACATAGGAGATATTAGTAAACTGTCCGTGGTAATCTTAGGCCTTTTCTGTACCATGAATGTGGAGTCCCTGGCAATCTTAGACCCCGACCGTATGCTGGGCCTGATAATCTTAGACAGCCTGGCTGTGGTACGTTTGGTGCTCTTAGACGTCTTCCGTATTGTTTTTGTCGTGATTTTTTTTTTTTTGAGCTTTCTGTGGGTATGATTTCCTGTCCGGTTGCTTTCTTTAATGCCATTCCAGCAGCGGTTCCAACAGTGCCTAATGCAGCTGCTTTTGCAACAGCTGGGGCTGCAGCGGCAATTAATGCTGGTATAGCTGCAAGAAGTGGAAATATACCACCCGTCTTAACGATGTCTTTGATAGCACCCGCAGAAAGATTAAGTTTTATACCTTTATTTGATTTTTTGGCTTCATTGAAATGCCTGAGCTGACGTTCTGTAAGAGATAATTTATTTGAACCGCTCATCTGTTCTTTTTTTAGCGATATTTTTATTCCACAGTTATCTTTTGATGCTGATTGTAGCCTTTTAATCTGACCAGGAGTCAGACTAACATTAACGTGATTATATGACATTATAATTATCATAGATGATCTAATTACCTGTTTTCTACTGGAGCATCAACAACTCGCATTCGTCCACCAGCACCTTCAAGTAACATCGATTTATCACTGAGTATAACAGCAACTGCTCTGTAATTAGGGACAGCTCCAATATCTCTATTAACATGAGCTCGAAAATGTATATCGACTACAGATTGTCTGGTTAAATCTAAATGTTCAAGTGAAAAGTAATAAATTGGATATAAAGTTGTAAAATCTATCTGTGATGTTTGTAAACCAGTATCAATATTTTGATCACGTCCCATGAACGTCATTAATCGATGATATGCACGTGCTACATGATTTTGATCGAAATTCAACAATATATCCTCGGATGGTTCTTGATGTCCATTTATCCTTAAAGAAACCTCGGAAACACCAAGTTTGTCAAATATCATTATGCTTTCATCTTGATCATTTACTCGTGCAGCATTTTGAAGCGCAATAAATATATGTCGCGGTGCAGAAACACCTTGTTGTGATGCTATTTGCCATGTAAATAAACCATTAATATTACTCTGGATAGCATCTGTGGTCATTGTCAACCATGATAACATTGATTTACCACCTTGACTCATAAAAGATATTAACTGATCTTCTTCAGATATTGTTGGAGTCATCACTGGCATCCATAATGAAAGCTTAGTAAGAATTACTCTACCAGCATCAACTGCACCAGGTCGCCAGATTGCATCATCGTCGGTTGCTTTTCGTACAAGTACAACTGTATGCTTAGCTCCAAAGATGACTTTCCTGACATTTCTACAGAATCCAAATATATGTGAAAGTGGAATTGCACATGAAAATGCTCTCCTATCACCTTTTAGCATTGATTTACGTACTGCAAATCCTAAATTAAACTTTGCATTCATTGATAATACTGCAGGGACATCTGCAGCTCCTCCTGCAGCTCTCATATCACCTACATTAACGTTTCTACTTTCTGGAAAATCAGTTGTATCCTTTGCAAACATCATTGACGGGCCAGCCGATCTTGAATAATCATCACTGTATCTAGCAAGACCCAATATCGTTGTGGCGACGTCGACGTCTTTCTGAATTGATTCAATATTTTTTCCGTCAATCATGTACGTAGCGCTGTCAAATAACGCCATAATACCATTATTAACAAAACCAACAATAACATTAGCTCCATATGCTACTGGTAATGCTGGATTAGCGATATTTAAAATTTCACCTTCAACCTCAATAAACGCCTCAGCGGGTAAGAAATACCTACTTGTATCCTGAACCTGTAGTTCAACTCATCCACGCTGATCTGAAATTCGAGCGTCATAAGAATAATATTGATAATCACGCACAGACTCATCCTTGAGTACTGGTGCGTCCATGTTGAATGCTGGATCAGATATGCGCTTGAACATATTGATTATAATTATTATCGTCTAAAACGAAGACCACTTCCTGCTATCAGACTAGCGGTTATATTTTTTTCTTTTTCTGACATTGGTACATCAGCCAACTCTGCTAGTTTTTGATTAGCAACCTGATTTATTATTTTACTGACATTTGGAGGCATTACTTCAGTACTAGGTAATTTTACTGGTTGAGGTTTTCGTCGTATTAATCGTGTTAGTCTATCTTTGATCGCTGAAAATGCTTTACCAGCCAGATTACCCATAGCACCAATACCTTTTTCACGAACAACATCAATAGCTTTCATTCCCAGTTGCTTTGCGATCAGTATTGCTTTTGGGGCTATCCTTCTAAATAGACCCTGAACAACATCACCTAGTCCATCTCCGTAGGTTGTTTTGTATACTGGTAATCGTGAATTTATTACCCTGACCATGGTTGGTCCACGTTGAGTACTATGTACGATCATTTTATTATAGTAATTGTATTTAATTACGTACTCAGTCACTGTAGTAGTCATCGGCAATTTCGTTAATAAGAGACTGATAAACATCAACGTCCATGATACCGCCTGTAAATAACCGTCTGCAAATATCGGCTGCTTCATTAATTATTTCTGGAGAATTATTACCAGCTCGTTTTCCTCCGATGAGGATTTCTAGTCGTTCAACGTCAGCAAGGATGTTATTAGGACACGGAGTAATATTACCTCCAGTAGAAAGACCGCTCCCCCTAACATAAGACGTCGGAACAATTCTTTCAGCTTCAGATTCTGGTAATCCTAATTCCATTAATCTATTTCTAATTTTCATAAGCCCAATAACAGATGAATATGTAGAGGCCATACTTTGTTCTACACTCACACCTTCTTTTATCTATTTATCTCTCAATTTTTTATATACTTCAGCATCTTCAATCAATTTATCAAATTCCATTTTTTCACTACAATATTCTTCAGACGATGGAGGTGATAAATGTTGTTTTAATGCCATGGCTGCTTCTTCCTTCTCCGATTGTGATTTTAATGTTGATGGTGATAATACTAATTGGGAATCTTGTTTACGTGGTGATGGTGATAATGGTGGTGGTAATTCCAATGTTGTTTGAGGATCTGGTTGTGATTCCAATGTTGTTTGAGAATCTGGATCTTTTCCTTTTGTCTTTTTTCGTTTTGGTCTTGCTTTTTCTTCCTTCCTTGCTCTTCTTCTTTCTTCTTTCTCTTATCTTTTTTGTTCTTCAATTTGTTTTTTTTTCCTCTCTTCTTGCTTGGATTAAATTGTCAATTGCATAAAGATAACCTTGATATTGCACATCATTATTTCTAGCTTGTTCAACATTCATATATATGCGATATAATACTTTTTGCCATTGTTCACAGTCTTTAATATATTTAGTGTATTCGGGTTTCATTAATTTATCTCTTCGACCAAAACCATCCAAAGAAAACTCAGCTAATTGTTTTAGGTCTTTAAGGTTCTTAATTGTTTTAATAGTAAGTTCATCAAATTTATTTATCAGTTCAACAATTTTTATTACAGAACTTTTTTGTTTAGGGGCTGGTGCTTCAGCGACTACATGTATTTGTTGTATTGGTTGAGCAGCAGCAATTTCAGCTGGAAGTCCCCGTAAAATCCTTTTTGTCTGTTTTGTTCTTTCCGCTATTTTTCCAGTTGCTTCAGCGGTTTTCTCCAGTATTGGTTGAATACCTTTAGTTGTTTCAGTAATTGGTTTAAATAATTGTTTTGTATCCTCTTCAAATTCAACATGAGATTCCTGATGCTGTTGTAATTGTTGCTTGACAGCATCACGGGTAGGTAAATATTTTCTAATTGCCTCTAATCGCTCTCGAGCTAATCTAGCTGAATGTGGTTCTCCAATATTCATTATTAATAATATTATTTATACTGGCTGTTTAATTTACAGCAGCAGGCAGGGTGAACGACAAAAATTGAGTGACCCGGTAAGTAAACTAAACGCATTATAAAAATAAAAAAACAAAAAAGTCAAAAATAAAATAACAAAAATGAGCTAACTAAAACGATTTATTATCCATTTTTTCAAACTATATGGTAATAATAAAAGTTAGGAGGTTTGGTTTAGCGTTACTGACATTATTTTTTCTGCCCCCATAGGAACCTTTATTTTTGTAAAATAAGGTCAGGAAAAAAGTTGTAGGGTTCACCCTGCCTGCTGCTACATATATTTTCTGCACTTCTTTGGACGCTATTTACAGACACAACATTTTTATTTGAAAATGTTTTTTTCCATCCCTTGTAATTTTCAGATATTGTCTTAAAAATGTTTTAATGCATGCAATGCACTGATGCTTTCAGAAATTGAGATGTATAGCTCTTTCAGAAAATGGAGGAACTGCTTTGCTTATTATCATCCAAAACAGACTAGTCAAAAATTGGGAGAATTGTGTTTCAATATTCCTTAGTTTATTGACATTCATACAATAAATAACATTTGTTTTGAAAACTATATTACTCACCTGTAGAGGAAAAATATAAATCATAAAAACATCAGAAGACTATGTCATCTTTTATAAAAGAGAAAACCAATGAAGTCAAAGTCATCATTAAAAAAATGGTTAACACTTCCATTGTGGATAGTAATAAAATCAGCAATTGCTTACAAATCAGTCACATATATATCAGTTAGCTTCAGTGTTCAAAAATTAAGTATTCACAAAACAGATCCTTATTTCACTTGTTGTAAATATTTTGTTTTTAATATATAAACATTGGAATGTAAATTAGTTTTCTATTGGTCTAATATAACTTTTGAAATCAGAGTGCATAAACATGAATGGGTCATTGGTTCTGTTATATTTGATAGTAAATAATCCAATACCAAGTTTTCAATACCTCAATAAGATAAGCCATATTTGCAAGGGAATATCCTGGAAATGCTAGCCATGGTAGGATTCCACTGTATTCCCAATAGTTTACAGAGAAAAACAACAATGATGGATTTTATCTGTGTTGGACAAGTCAGTTAGGAAGGGTGTGCTCTAGTTGAAATGTGCACATGTTTTGATCTCACAACAATATATGCAGCTTGAAGTTACTCTCTAAATGGTCAACATCTTTGTGCAGAGATCCATGGAAGATCTTGAATTTACTGGAATTATGGTTTTCAACAAAAGTAAAAATAATACTGGTATGACCTATGCTACCACCCACAACCAAAATACACATCAATGCTTAGACTATTTAGAAAATATCAAAAATAGATTCATAACATAATATACATTTTTATTTGTCTTTTTCTTAACAGACAAATACAAGTTATATTTATACACGTTTTCATTGACAAAAAGTATAAGATAAGATCATCACAGTTTTAGTTCTCACATGTGAATCTGAGCCTTTAGGTTGGCATTTTTGTGAACTCCAATAAAACAGACTAATCTAGGTATGCAACATTCATTTCCATTTAATAATGTGCATGTAAATCATGCTTGCTGTGTAACTTAAAAAACTAATACTATATGTGTTGATTTAGGCAACTAGTCTTGGAGTTTTTGTTTGTTCATTTGTTTTTGGACACTGAATGTAAAACTAAAGTATAAATTTTTTTTTAAAATCTGAAAAATCACAAAGAAGCAGTGACTTTGCTTCAGTGGTGAATTAGGATGTAAATAACAGACTTGTTGCTTGGAACAGACAGAAATGTAAATACTGTGAAGAATGAGAGAAAAAGTTGTACATTGATATGAATATTGTGACTAGAAAACCTGCAGGAATAAAAATTTGCTTGTTTTGTGTTTTTATGAAAATACCTTGTACAAATCAGGCACCTGATTTATATGTTTTGATTTTTAAGCACTTATTTTGAAATTCCAATTCAACGGCATACACACCCTGCATAAACTACTTAAAAATTTACAAAACAGCTGCTTGATTCAGTCTGAAATGCTTGACAATTCTCTCAATTTCCAAACAAGATTCTAGTTTCTAATTCTTTTGTTTTGATTCAGAACAGGCAAAAATAAGACACATGGAACACACCATCTGTGTATAAAATTATCGTGACCAATTCTTGTACAAGTGCAGTTCATTTGGCAAGCAGACAACTTTAGCCCTTCCACTTGCCATAAAGCAAGCCAAGGAGGGCTTGATTTGCAAGGTAGTGGATGCAACTAATATATTATAATTGGGTAACACTTCAGAAAAAAAGCAACTAAATTTTGCACCAATAAGCGTTCATGTAGTGCCAGCCTATGGAACTTCCCACTCCCCATATTTGTAGTAACCTATCAGCGTTGGATCATGTGCTAGGGATAGTTATTGTCAGAAACTGTATATTTTCCAAATGAGGTTTTTTAATTCTATCAATGTGAAAACCACATTTATTGTGTGAATTAGAGAGCATGACCTTGTATTGATGTCAATCAGATCTCTGTTACGTAAGATTTTATTCAGAATAAACTTTAAAATGTCTTAATGTAAACTGGTAAATACTGTGAAAAGGAATTTCTTACCTTCAAGTCTGAAAACTGCTGCTGAATCTTTGGTCTTTCCTGACGATACCTCTCAATTTCTTCCTGCAGCTTTTTCTCTCTTCTTTCTTTCCTCTTTTCATCCATCCTTTTGTCAATGGCATCATAGACCTGGTCAGCTTCCTCATCATCTTTGTCATAAGGATCCTTGGAGCATAAACTACCCCCATATCCAGAAAACTATAGAGAGAGAATAAAACAAATGTATCCAGTATTAAAATTAAATGGAAAAGAATTCCACAAAAAAAAAATCCTGCATCATCTACTTGCAAGGTAGGTAAACATTTTTAGGTTTTTACAGCCCTCCAGTCCCCTTTTGGAAGTGCCACTCCCATGCAATAGCAAAGAGGTGAGAGGTTGCAGGAAGAGAAACTGGTTTATATTATGTAGTGTTCCCTAAACACTTCAGCAGATTCTCTTTTTTTAAATGCTGCCAGAACTTTGCTGCCCTTGCACTCTAGGCCTGGGTTTATTTGGTATGTGTGGAAATATATCAATGGAGGTACCTGATGCAAGATAAAAAGAAAAATCAAAATATCGTCATTGGGAAAAGAAAAGCAGATCAATGTGACCCACATTTAATAGTCATGAGTACTGCTCCTCACAATGAATTTACCCATGAGTTTCAATAGATGCAATAAAATAAAAGAAATAATGTGTCATAAATGTTGGCACAGAACAGAACTCCCTCATCTTATGCTTATCCATAACTCCCAACCGCATTATCTACTGAACAGTGGTATAGCGAAAATGATAAAAAATGTTGAAAGTACTTGTATTAGGTGAGGAGGGTATAAACAAAAAGCTAGTAATATATAGTAATACCATTAGTTTATGTAAATTATGTTGTTTTTTTTTTTCACTACATGGTACTTATATATTTTATTATGTCCAATAATATTTTAAAAAGTAAATGAAAATATAATACCAAGCTTTTTTTTCAACCCATATTTTCATACATGATAGACCAGATCAAGAGTAACATAAAAAACAATGATGTAAACACCTCATTTTAATAAATCTATTTGACAGTTATAATTACAGCTGAATCAATTTTGAAGTGATTTACAAATGTTGCAATCACTTGAAAGGAAAAACATTAAATTTAGGTTGCTCTTCATACCAATGCACCCTGACATTAAATGCTTCATTCCTTTTAGGGAGCGTACAATCATATATTTACCACTTCTACACCCATTTTGCAATTATAGAAATGAGCATCTGAAACAAGTGCACTAAGTAATGTCAGGTCATTTTTTAATCAATAAAATATCTCATTTTCAGTTCAAAATAAGTTACATATGATGATTAGTGACTGATGACGTCCCATTCTGTACAGCAAGCTTTCAGCAAATCCAGAATATGGAATAACAGAAAGATTGACAAACTTAGAACATGTATGTAATCCATTTAAAATCCAATGATGTCTGAAACAAACATAATTTTTCACAAAAGCACTATTTCCAATAGAATAAACACTACTCACCCATGTGATGTGCAATTCCTAATGGAAGTATTTTGTGATTTTAGTCTGTTTGTGATCGGATCACTCTTGTTTTTTTGCTATTTTTTTTTAAAGCGAAGTATATAATTTTCAAGGGCTCAATGTCCTGGCTTTCTAGCCCAAACACTCCTTTCTAGAATGCAAACATGGCTTCCAAAACAGCATCGGTTGTTCTCAGCAGGTTCTCCTAGTCATTATTATTAGCAGATCCTATTGATCAGAATGTGAATTTTCTTTTACTGTGCCAACAAAGAACTGGACAATGTCAGCATCAGTCTTACATTCCATAGTGACGCAGTCCTCATCAATTTTGATTCAGTACTAAACATCATCAAATGTGTAAAAATGTCCCTGCAGAACAATTTTAGCCTCTTCAACATCCTCCTCCATGAATCACTTAAAATCACAATCCTATTCACAGAATAAGCTTTCATTTTCATGAAAGTCTCCATTGCGAGATTAAATGTCTTTATTCACTTGTAAATACTGACAAACTCATTTTTAAATCTGATTTCACTGGAAAGTGACACTTAACTGTTTGAACAGACCTTATTTTTACTGTAACTACATCATGCAAATGAACATCTATCTCTTCTGGGCTGCACTCCAACAGATTACACAAAGCAGCGGCAAGTTCAAAGGACATGCCACCGCTAATTCTTTCTGTGCTCTTCTGCCATCCAGGTGTCAATAAACAATGGTCAAAAATAAGCTGGTCTTCTGTATTATCAGTATAGATGTCAAAATTCTGAGAGATTTCTACAGGGTACCTGTCAATCCTAACGATCAGTTACCCGGGTACCCGATCAAAGGTAAACTATAATAAATGTGAACCTGAACTGTTTTGTTGTAGGTTCACACATGCCAACCTCCAAGAGAGGTATAAGTGTAATTATTACTAATATAAGTGGCAAAAAAGTATAATCTGAGCATAAAAAGAGCAATCTATATATTACATGCCATAATTACAGAAAACTGTATGAAAAACATACATTATTTAATTTAACATACATTTATTTTTGCTATTTACCTGGATTTGCAGTTAAAACTTTTGTCGCAAATCAGCTAAATCCATGTGGATTAGTAATAAATACAAGAGTATAGACACAAAAGAAATTTATAAATTATTTATGCATAACATTCTCTTTAACTATTTATACAGTAACTTTCATGAATAGTCGTAAAGTCCACAAATGATGACTGTTGTAGTTTCCTTGACCTGCCATGGTTCGTCCCTTAACAACGGTCCAGTGCAATGTTTTAAAGTTTAAAAAAAATCCCCCTCCAAACATTTTTCAGTCATATAACATCCAACAGTCCCATTGATACAGCCTGTATTTCTTATGATATCTGGTGCCATTTATTTTCAATTTAGACTCGTCCACTATGTATGTAGTATCAAAACAGAATGCATCTATGACAAGTTGTATCACATTCAAGAATCCCATCTGTTTTCTTGGAACCGTTTCATGAAAAATTAATGCAAAAATCACTATATTTACACACATGGTCAATTTTTATTAGATTTGTTTTTCAGTGTTATAAAATAACAAAGATTTCCCTTATATTTAAATATTTCAGTGAAAAATTTCATTCTGTATAGTTGTCCATTTCGTTCATTTTTCCTAACATGGTGTAAGAAGTGTATGTTACGGTAATAAAGTTTTTGTGTTGCCTTTGCCGTGATTAAAACATGTCTTGTGTTTCCCACTAATAAAAAAAAAGAGTCCAGTAAATAAACATGTGAACTGCAGTTCTGACTTGAACAGCTAATACTCGCTCCAGGGCCACAAACTTGAGGTAAAAAATGGCATTAGTTAAACTGGACATTTATATTATGCATTCTTTTATTTGAATCGTAGTATGTATTTAAATTTTATTTTGTCAACTATTTCTTAATCAGTACTTACTGTTGCTGTCAACGAAAGGTACAGACCTAGTTAATATCATCAGGATCTCAAAACAAGCACGTTTAATACATGAGACAAAAGGCACACAAACCATGGACAGGCACGAAGTTAGGACGGTCTAGCTTTAAATTCAGCATTGATTCTTAAATAGGTTGCGTGAGAAAGGACAGAAGTGTCCTCCCTTGTATTATTATATAGTACATGTATGACAAGTAACAACCACACAAACCCCTGTGGTGATGAATAACTATGCACACGACATGGGCCTCGAACTGTAATCATTATTCTGTGTCTGAACTTATAAAACTTTTTTTTAACAGGTACCCGGTTGTTCATTTTATTACCTGGGTTATTATTAACCAGTAAGTACCAGAGTTTCCTGGTACACACTGGCATCTTGAATAATCAGTGAGCTGTATTCACAGAGATCAAGTCACTGATCTGCTGAAATGGCTTTAGTGCCTAAGGAAATTAAACAGTCATGTGTACTTTAGCTAAATACTATAGTTGATGCAGACCAAGGGCAATTATGGCTAATTAGAGACAGGGATAATTTTGGGTCTTCAATTGCCTGACATCTTACCTTGCCTGAATACAACAGTGGCTAGATAGAGTTAAAATGGGACTGTAAAAAGCATGTTCTATCCTATCATGTACAGTAGTTTTTGATGTTAAGGTTTACAGTTGATACATGTGGAAAATTTGCAATGTCTTTTTTTAATTATAATTTTTATAATTTTGATTTTGGGGTCCATAGTGCTGCTATGTTATATCCAGAATTGCATCATAGCAAAGAGTGTTATAATGGGGGAGAGCTGTAACATCTATGTAACATGAACACAATGTCACAATGACCTATGCTGTTATGCAGTCAATTAGTTTCATAACTGTACATGTAAAAGTATTTGAGAAATCACCTGAACAGGAAAAGAATGTCACATTAAACTATATTTGATTGCTGTGAATCAGGACAGTAAAGTAAAGGAATCAAGAGTCAGAAGATATTTATGATGACTAGATGATGATGGGGGAGGGGGGACTTATAGCCAAGTTATAATAAAGTATATATGGTATGAATAAATGCAGAGCTGACATTTTTTTCCACTACTTTATGGTACCATGTTAGGACTACTCTTCCTGCATGAAATTACACTCACACAAAGTGGTCCATTGTAAAGAATAGTCAAGAAAATAAAATAAAACAATATTACCTCATCATAATTTGATTCATTCAAATCATCCTCATCATCATCATCTTTGTCATCTTTCTTCTTTTTTAATGGTGGAGCGTGTCGGTCATCGCTGAAAGGTCAAAGTTTTATGTGAACTATTCCAAATTGGTGAGTGTATCAATCAAAAATTGTGGCTTTGCCAGAAAAATGCAAATATATGCAAATGCAAAGAAGTTAAAATGAGAATTAATACTGAAAAGTCTCACAAATCCCACCCTACTGTTATCAGCAAAAATTCTGAAATGGCAAATATTTGAAGTTGAAAAGGTCCTTGTAAATACAACCCTCACTCACTATAAAGCACTATTTCATAACATAGTTCCTGTTAAAAGGAACGTATTATTGTCAAGGATCTCTTTTTTTATTAACTGGTGGCGAAAAAGTATTCAACACAGGATCCCAAGAGCAGGAAACACTATGTCCCCTGACCCTGCAAATGTGAGGGAACACAATATTTTAAAGGAACAAAAAAAGAAAAAATCTTATTTGCTCTAATAGTTTTTCCATCTTAAATTTTGTCATCTGCACCATAGTCATATTTTCCTTGGATAATTACATTACTGCAATAAATCATTGAACATGTGCTCAAGAAACTCATGACAATATTAACATGTCAATCACTTTTATTCTCAAATTAATAACTCATTAAATAATGAATTGCATATTTGCAAAAATTAAAGTCTAAAGTCTCCTTGTCATTATTTCAACCTCAAAATAAATTAAATCTTCCTCACTGAAAAACCTTGAAAAATTTTTACAATAGCGGCCATCAAACACTTTACATTGCAACTTGACAGACTACCTTAAACCTTGAACATTTTCATTGCCAGATAAATTTAGTGGATATCCACTGCCATATTCCAGTTTCTAACATTTTTTGCAACTTTGGCCATTGGTAGCACCAACACAGATATGGATGGACAACCATTTAAACACCTGCAGAAAAACCACGACCCTACAAGCAAAGTGCAACACTAGTAAAATTATATATGCATTATTTTTTAATTCCTGTTAAGGCAGGCTCAATCTATGGTACACTCTATGGCTGGGGTCTCAAACTCAAACCACCCTGAGGGCCGCATGAAGGCGCTTTCAATGGCCCAAGGGCTGCACCACCTTTGTTATCTCTCATGACACCAATCATTTTGCAGGTCACAGGATACAGCCTGGTGGACCGCATGTGGCCCACAGGTCGTCTGTTTGAGATCCATGCTCTATGGCTTCCATGGACCATGTTATAGTAGGGAGTGCAGAAAAAATTAACTGCAGGAACTTAAATATTTTGTTTCAAATGAAGAACAATTAATTGCTGAGGATTGGAACTGAGACAGGTCTTACTGTACCAGGAATTTCTTAAGTTCACATTCACTTCTATGATGAGGGGCCCAGAATGGCTGAGTGGTCTAAAGCGCTCACTGTTACCGATCACTGTCATCTCTGTGTAGGTATGTGAAAAAGCTTGCCAGTAGCTTCTATTGGGTCGGTGGTTCTTTCCGGGGTTTTCCCAGGTTCTTACTCCACCATTTATACTGGTCGCCATGTACATCCTATCTTGTGCTGAAAATGGTGTTAAACCCAACAACAACAACAACACTTCTATGATGAAAAGTATTTGCCTATGACTTTCACATAAATTAGCTCCAACGGGCAGTCCTGGTAATAACTATAAAGATGTTATTATTTTTCAAGTTATTTTTAATATTCAGAATTATGAATTTGTTCCTATTTATTTTATGCTAGATGGATAAGCAAATATAATTTATAAATATATCATATATCTGTGAACAAAGTTGATCTCACAAGAAAAACAAGAAACACAGGCAAGACAAAAAATTTTTTTACAACACCAATTCTATTAAAATCAATTTTTTTTCATTTAATCACAGCAGGAAAAGAATGAAACGGGTTAAATAACAATCAATGACTGATTCGCTGTTTAGACAATGAAACTTACGAAATATCATCTGCATCTCTGGCAGGACCAATATCTGATCTAGTAGTGAATCCAGTAGCTCTGAAAAGAAAAATAAATGAAAACAATATTTATATTTACCTGAGTCTGTATGCATGCATTCATGTGTACATATATATAAAGAATACAATTCATACGGCGAATAACAGTCCTTTCAAGTGCACTGGATCCAGCAAGGGATCGCGTGTGTCAGGGATTGATTAAGATAAATGCAATAAACTGACAATGAACAGTGCAAAACTAGATTCTAACTTTACCAACCACTTTTGACTCTAAATAAGTCTTTTTCAAAGGCAAATACAAAACACAGACAAGACAAACAGAAAACACAAGAAAATGTTGAGGTTACAAAATTTTACTATTATTTGTACAGCAACGAAAGCTTGAAAGTTTTGATGTTTCAACTAGTTGTCTTCAACTTCATGCTAATGCTGAAAGGGTATTTTATATTGACCTAGAAATCAATGAGCCATATAGCCATCTGTTTGTTATATAAATCTGCATAACCTCAAACTATATCCCAGATATTTCGTTGTTTTAGTAGTAATTGTAGGCTACTGAGTGGCTAATAATCAAATTTTTTTGAAAGAATTATTTAAAAGAAAATGTGCCAGCTGCAAAAAGATGATGAGTTTATTTGTGCATGGCTTCTTTTTCTAGTCTTCTTGGTATAAAATGCTTGGTTTCAATGTTCTATGGCTGCAAATCCAATAAGAGTCCTTTTCTTTTCTGGTTTCAGAACTCCAGTTGGGTGTGTGAGCAATTGCACTAAATGTTACATCACTGAATATGTGGCCATGGGAAGAGAAGTGTTCTGCACATATATATATATATATATATATATATATATATATATATATATATATATATATATATATATATATATATATATATATATATAATAAATGACATGTATTACGGAACGATTTTTAAAAGTCAGTTCAGACTTGTATTGTAACAATAGTTTCATACAGTTCTAGTTCTGTCCAGCAAGATATCTAGCCACTCAACATTCATAAATTTTCGTTAACTTCGCCATAGGGCTTATGTCAATTAGTTTAATGCAACTTTTAGAAGACGGAGCAGCCTAATGTAAATAAGCAACTGTGTGATGTCACCACATATAATATAAACATTATACACCATGCAAGATACTATTAGAGCTGCATTAGGATAGTGACTGTTGTTTTGGATAATCAAAACTTTTCATGGAATTCCAATGTCTAAAATTGATCACAGTAATTCAAATATCTTTTCACAATAAAGCTTCAAGTTTGAAATATATATATATATATATATATATATATATATATATATATATATATATATATGTATATATATATATATATATATATATAGTCAGATGATTAACCTGCTATTAGGCATAAATGATGGAATAGTAATGTATGGGAAGCCTTATACAGACGATCCCTGACATAGGAGACTTAAAAAATTAAAAAGATACGCATATTTTAATATGTTACAAATTAAATGATGCAAATTTGTTAACATTATTCTATCTTCCTTTTTTTCTCATTTCTTATACATGATTTGATTCATTTAATTTCCTTATGCATGAATTATTTGTCTTTTGGTTAATTTCAATATAAAAACTTTTTTTTTAAAAACACATAAATATAATACATGTGCTTCTAAATGTTGACACTGTATTGTCTTGAATTTTGAATTTTCATACATAAATTAAGCAATGTTTCATAAACTATATAATGTTGTCCTGTGTAATTAAATATTATATCTATTCACTATTTTTAATATATTTAGGCACAAGGAATATTCCAAATACATGTATGTTCTCTCCTGTTTGATTAACATAACTAATTGCTTCAAACTTTACATTTTCAGGTATGAAATTCCTGGTCCTTAATCTACGTTGTCCAAATTAGCTGAGAAGAAAGACCAGGCTGAGAAAAAAAAAAATGAAAAAAGAACCACATGATCCTCCTGAAATAGCTTTTACTCATGATGCATGGACTTTGTTAAATATGGAAAGTTACAGTACAGCAACTGCACATTTCCAAAGATTGCGAATTCAAAAAGTGCTGTGTTAGAAACCCGAAAAGTTGAAGGTAGTCACACAGGTGAAAGCATAAATGAAAAACTTTTGGCCACTCAGGGGCAATTGAGTCATCCAACACCAAATTTGCTGACTGATAATGCTGCCAATGAGATAAAGGCTTTTGATTTACTTCAATGGATTCGATTTGGTTGTTATGGTCACAGAATCAACCTTATTGTGAAAAAAGCTTTAGCTATACCAGAACTGTCATGAATCATTGCAAAGAGGTGCAAACTTATGACCTTTTTCCATCAAAGCACAAGCATAAATGATTTACTGATGAGCAAGCAGCATCTACAACCTGACCAGTGTTTTATCTACAAATGGCTTCATGTAAGTCATTTGACTCATCAAGGCAAAAAACAGTGAGTCAAAGTCCAAACCTATGAGTCTTAAGCCGATGATCAGTTTTCCGTAGTTTTTAAAAAATAATTATATTGTTCAAATACGCAACGAAAATATTAGTTATATAATGTGACTAAAGCCAATAAGGCAACTCCCTTGCCAGAAGCATCTAAACATTCTGTATTTGTTAAAAATCTAAGTTGATGGTTTCATGTAATCAGAAATAATCTGAGCATATATGACGAGGTGTTTATTGCTGGCTATGTCAGTGCTTTCATCTGCCATTGCTATCACAAAGGACGAATTTTGCAGGTCACATATAAAGACTATCCTCAACAATGTTTGATAGGCTCTCCAGTAACTCTGAACAGGTAGTAGCCGAGTCATACTGATTGGCAGAATTCTTCAGAATGCCAATGGCATCGATTTCTTCAGCTGCCAAGTTGTGTAGTAAATTAAGAAGAGATTTGTATTTTAAAAAAGGGATGTCTTCTACACTCAGCCAATGTACACACTTTTGTAGCACTTTCACTGCTATGTCTTGTTTGGAAGAATGTTTTTGTAAACCTGCATTCAAATCTGCCTGGTGTTGTCGACCTTCAATCAGCAGTTTGTGTTCTGGCAACCCAACATGCCTTGCCAGTGTACTGTTCTGAAATTTATTGATTTTTGCACATTTGGTCATGGAGGTTTTTTTTATCCTCTGTACATATATGGCATGACATAAAGGCGTCTTCACTGTCACATTCTTCACTCGACTTAACGTCTTTTTTAAAACGTAGCCAGCTGTGTTTTCAACCGTTGCTGCACAAAATACGTTTATCTTACAAGTAACCGTTTCCTCATCTATCAATGATGAAGGCTCCACTGGTTCAATAACAATACTATTATTATCGGTCGGTCATAAAAGCGGTCCGAAAGATAATTTTGTTTGTTTCAGATCTATTTTAATTTTTTTTGCCTTGGACGCCATTTTCAGTCAAACGTTGATAGTATCTTGGAACAACGCAAGGCATACAATTAAGCGAATAAAAAATTGTTGTTTTGTTGCATGACAAAGGTGCGCATAAAATAATAGTTTCTCGTGAGAATCACTTTTAAATCACGTGTTTATTTTCCGCCTCTTTCTTGGGTATGGTGATTATACGGTTCTAACATCCTGTTTCTACAAATGTGACAGTTACAGGTCACATAAGGTCAGCTCCAGGCATCACACTCAGTTGAAACCCTGTGTTTTATGCAGTGCCAGATTACCAAATAGGCAGAGCAAGCACAGGCCTATGGGCCACATGCCTTTTAGGGACCCTGCAAAAACGGATCAAAATAATATTGAATTGATTTGATCATGATGTATTAGGAGATAATTTGAGAGTGGGGCCCTGAGATTTCGACTGCCTAGGGGCCTCCACAGGGTTTAATCCGGCACTGGTATTATGATAACATTTGAGTAAGAAACTGATGTGCGCGTGTTTTCCCTGTTTGGGAGAGTTGTAATCTAGCCATTAAAGTAGTTGGACCAAACCTTAATTCTGTGTTAATCAGCAAAACATAATATTGGGGTGCGTCAATTTACATACCGGTGACTAGTTTTAGATTGAACCCTTGGTTTTTGTTAATCAGCAAAATATAGCATTGGGGTGCATCAATATACGTACCGGCGACGATTTTGTGTGTCAAATTGGAAAAGTCTGCGTATTTGACGCATGACGCATGGGTAGATAAAACACTGCCTGACACTGATGCAAGACGAATGTTCTTACTGGACCGAACAGCACTCATTACAAGCTTTAATGACTGCTACAGCAGACACCTGCTATAATGACCATCATCAGTGACCCAAAATTAAGTAACCTTGACAAATTATGTATATACATTTGACAAACAAGCATGAGTTGAAAAACTTGTGGAATTTCTCTCACTGTTCCTGATGGCATCAAACAATGTTTGTGTAGATAAATCACCAACCATTCATAAGGTTATCCGAATGCCTCTCAAACTTGCTAAATGTGTAGTGCACCAATGTTAATGATCCACCTCCAATTGCTAAACTTAAACATGTAATGAAACAAGAACTTAACACTAGAGCACAGGACAAAGATAAAGCTCACTATGAAGGATCCTGAGATTCTACCTAATAATGAGCGAGCAGAAGGGCAAACTTTTGAAGGTTGCTCTTGATATGGCTGATGTCAAAATGAATGTGAAAGTAGAGCCAGGGACAACTTCTCAGAAACAACCTTCAGACACACTGCCACTTCTACCAACATTACTATCACTGCTAAATGTCAAGGATGAAAATGATAAAACTGTGGTTACCCCATGTCAACCAAAAAAGAAAGCAAAATTCAATGGTGACATAGATGATTGGTTACGAGATGTTGTGTGCCTTGGTGCAAGTCAGCAGCCAATTACAGACATCATCCACCAGGTTTCCAGATATGTATGTGATACTCCATCTGATATCAACCTCACGATGTTACTGTGGTAAAAATAAAACTGCCAGTTCTACCCCCATCTTGGATTACTAGCTCAGAAGTACCTAAGTGTTCTGGCACCATGGGTATCCAGTGAGAGGGTATTTAGTCCGGCTGGACGTCTTGTCAGCAAGAAAAGAGCTTGTTTAAGCTGTGACAAATGTGGACTTATAAGAATAATCAGTATTGTTATGTATATTTAATTTCTATTTGCTAGTTTTTCTCCATGATATTCTACTATGTATAAATGTATTTTGGACTTGACCTGCCCAAAATAAAGTTTATTGTGTAGCTGGCCAGTAACTTTTATTTTGTAAACAAATAATACATAGTTAATATTTCTCTATGAGTGTGGGTTAAATGTTAGGATCATTATCAATATAGGTAAATATGTTTATTTGATTATTGGTCTAAAACATTGGATTTCCCCCATGAAGAACCTGTTGTACCTGATGTTTCTCATGTTATTTATTATAATTTTAGTATCAGACCTTGTCTTGTTGACAACTCAGAATATTCTAGAAAGGAACTTTTGACCCTTATCCTGGTTCTACTTTTAAAAAGCGCATTAAAAAAGTAATATTTTTATTAGGCTAAAGTATTATGTATCATTAAAAGAGATTATTCCAGTACATTTATTTACATTTCGAACTCTTGAGCAAACATATAACTGTATAAGAAAACAAAAAATAAAATCTGCAATTAGTAACTGATTATAATCGATTATCAGTTACTTACATGGAACTGATTATCAATTATGAAATTCTAACCAATTCCTATCACTAGTTACTTGAGTGTATTATAGTTCATACAACTCAGCATTGTTAATAATATCTGCATCTGTAGGTCAATAAATTTTCAAGTGATTGTCTCGAAATATTGATAAAATTACCCAATTCATTTTGTACACAAACGATCTCAACAGTTTTATCAACTTACAGAGCAACACCACTCATTTGAGATAAGATGCAAAAGAATGTTCTGTGTACATGATTCGCAGTGTTTGTCTAAATGAAGCCATCTAATCACTTTCAATCACAATCATACGTTTTTCTTTGTTTCATTAAAGGAATATATTCAAACTGCAACTGATTGCAACTGACCTTGCCATTCCACAGCTACCATTGTTACTTGTCTCTTATAGCATGATAAACAGCATCCTTTGTCAGAATGGATCATGGGGGTAATCTGAGGAAATTTTGTCACTTGGTTTGATTGTTTTCCTTCAGGTTGTTGTTTTGGTGTTTTTTAACATCTAGCTTGTGTTGAACACCTGATCCAATATGGCACTGACATTACAGTAAAACCTGTTATGAGAGACCACCCCTTCTGCCAACAAAAAGCAGTCTCTCAAGACAGGTGGTCTCTCATAGCAGGTTTGTACAAAAAGACCAGTTTCCAAGGTCCAGTTTCAAAACAATTTCAAGAAAAATAACCACAATCACTGGACATATATTCTATTCTTTACTAATAGTTCTTGTTAAAATATTGTATGCATTCATCTAAAGACAAAATTATACATGTATAGCAATAAAGATATACTTCCATCATCAAACATGAAATCACATTTACATTTGAAGATCACATATTTTAGCATATGAAATCATTTCTGAATTACTCTTTTTCCTTTATAACAACCTAAATTTGTTTTACCAACATTTAAACTGCTTTTTTTGCAAGTGGTCTGCTCTTTTTCACCTCTTTCAGTTACGATAATTATTTTTTCCAGCCTTAAAATTTGTCTCTTTTTAGCTGAAGGTTCATCCATTGTTATTAAGGTTCTAGGTGTTAAAATTATTAGTGTTCATTTGTAATATCAAACATAAAGATGGTTTTGACTGGGCTGTGGGAAAATATGACATATCTATACATGTGCATTGCATATCTAACAATTAATGAAATAAAAAGAAACAATTATCTCATCCAGAAACAGAACCATTTACTCAGAGACAAAAGTCAATGGCTTCATTCAAAGATGACATACAGGGATTAACTCTTTATGCAAAGTGTGTAACCCGGTCGCACCAACTTGAATAGATGACAGCTTTGTGATTGGGATGTAATCACTTAACATCGTGCGGAAAACCAACAAACATCACAAGTCTTGAACACTATCAATCGAATCCCGCAAACGATTCTCTCTTGCTGGTTTAATAGACAATGACCTTATTCACCCTTGCAATAGGGATTAACTCTAAAGATAATATATGCAACCACTACGTCAACTTTGGCACTACAACGGCAATTCGTGACATGTACATTAGCCTGGTTTACAAACTGTAGCTTATATCACCGGTAGCAACAATCCTTTTTTCTTTAATACTCCTTTTATGTTTGTTTTCTGATCAGAATAATCGTTACTAATCAAGCAGTTGTTGTAACAATTGATTACATATAGGTCAGTGGTGTCTGTCTGTCTTCTTACAATACGGTCGTTCATAGGGATGCAGAGTCCTACAATAAGGCCGGGAAGCAGGCTATGTGTGGGAATAATTAGTCTGGTTCCCTGTTTTGTATGCTCCCTGCGTTGCTCACCCCTATTCAAATAGCAGAGAACAACGCAGGAAGCATACGAAGCAGGGAACCAAACTAGGAAATAATCTGCATATACTTTAGTCTGGTTTACGACAGAAACTATAAAACACTATAAGCATAGCTAAAAAAAAATTCAGACATCAGTAGCCAGCCTATTTTTTTAAATTTTCTTTTATATTTAGAATGGTATGAAGGGTCCTTCTTACAGGGATTAAATACAAGTCGGTGGATTTTATCCTTGTTTTTGTGATGTGGTCATTCATAGCAGTGTCAAAATGCATATTTTACCCAGACATCGCGATCACTGGTCACGTTCAGAAGGTGGTCGCTCATAAAAGAGCGTTTATATAATAAAATCGATCCATGCATTACGATTGTGGTCGGAAATGACAGGTGGTCGCTCACAGCAGAGGTCACTCACAGCAGTTTTTACTGTACTGGCATACTCCAATGCTGTATTATCGCAGGCTCTACTTATCACGGCAAACTGGATTTTCCAATTATTTCTGGACATGTGCCATCTAGCAGTTGCTTATAGATGTAAAGCTGTAGCCAGTAAGTATGCAAATATCTTATAGCACAATTTCCTCTAAAATGTCAACATTTTTTAAGTTTACAATGAAAAAAAAATGAACATCACTTTCTTGTAAAGTGCATGCAATTACGTTGATCATATATAAAACCCCCGTCAAACTTGCTATACCTGCATTGGCTTTGATTACGAAATATATTCAGTTTATTGTCTGATGTTTGATGAATATAGGTCACATACTGATGGTGACATACATGTCCTTACAAGGTTAAGCTTGGAATTTAATTTCATGGTGCAAATATGGACCACAACTGACAAAATGTTGTTTATGATCTTAATTCTGGTACATAAATAAGAATATAATAACTGCTAAACTTTATTGAAATCATTAATATTTCAGTAATAATAATAACATTAATTAAAGATTGTTTTATATATATATATTTATATTTCTTTGCCCATAATGCATTTAAAATTCATATAAAGTTAAATAATAATTGTTTTTAATTTGCAATATTCTTGTTCACGGACTTCTACTCCAATTACATTTGTGTATTCGATTTCATCATTAGATCCTTTTGTTTATTGTGGAAATATTCTGCCAATACAAGCATGGACATTCCTTCTCTCAGGTAAGTTGCAATTTATGTTTATTATAATTCCTGCGTGCTACCATACGTATGTTAGGTAAATACTGTAGTAATATAGTTTTTACCTCATGGTACATTAATCTGGGTCAGCCACCATATGCTGTTTTATTTACATTTACTTGCTTCAATTGACAAAGATTCTTTATTGGAATAGAATGAGGGAAAGTCATTGAAAATTTACAAATTAAAAGTAAGCAGCAATAGCAAAACAGTTTTAATATGTACCAATAAGAACATTAAGTATCGTTGTGACATCAGTTTCAGAACATCATCTGTTTTGGAGCGGCCATTTTATTGATATCACGTGATAATATATAACTGATGATGCAATTTTTAGAAGTTTGATTGACAGTTATGTCAAGCCTTGCTGCAAGTTAAAAAAATACTTTGAGTCTAAATCCCATAAGTATACACATTATGCATAACAATGACCAAAAATTGTTAAACTGCTTAATACATTTTTATACCCATTTAAAATACCTTTATTTTTCGATAATGTTAATGAACTAAAACCCTTGATGCAATTTGTTTGCTGTCAACTGTCAAATGAATAAAATCAGGTCACTTCTTATCTCTGACCACTTCACATTTTCTTTTCTCTATAGAAGCCCATTAATGAAATAATTATCAATTTTGCTGTTGAATTTAATGACACTTTCATTTTTCCTTCTTTCCAGTACTGAATAAAGAAAAAAAGTATCTAATATATTCAAATCATACCTTTTTTTTAAAAAAAAAAAAAATATTTATATTTTGGTAAATTAACATTTACGTAATTTTAGAAACAAAACAGTATTAAACTTTTCTAACCGTGTCATAAATGCATTACATGCCGTTTACATGCTTTTCAGAATGGTAGAAAACTGCATCATTGTTATGACCAAGAAGCTTTAACAAAAACATACACTAATGTTAAGGAGAAAAAAGTATTGATTCATAATAAGATTATTTATTTTTTGCCATCTCCTGTGATCGTACATTTCTTTTCTCATGTCTATGATGACCGCAAATGGCGCCGTGATCAACCGCTCCGAAACAGATGACGTTGTAAACAAGGAAAGCAAAACGTGGTACTCATTAACTTCTTCCTGAACAAATGTCTGCAGCCACGAATAGTTTCAATTTTTGAATTTTGGCACAGATATAATGATGATTGAAAGTGTAAATGAACTTTAAATAAACTTACATTGTTTACGAATTATTCCGCGATTTGCTCTTAAGGGATACCGCGATAATACAGCGTTCCTATATCAATATTTGTTTATAGTGTATCTAGAGGCTCCTCTCTATACGAATGGTTTTAAAATCATTCGTGCGCGAAACGAATTCAGTGCTTTTAAATAAATTTCGACACCGATGTGTGAAAATTCACTAAAGCTTTAATCTAGACGCGAATATCTATTGCGATGCTAAGTTAACGAACTGTAAGACTTGTTATCATGAGACTTTGCTGTGCTAAAGCATGGCAGTATACGGCGTAACTTTTCGTTTCTTGGTTTTGTTTACTACTTTATAAATAAGATAATCGCTGTACCCTCTGCCAAGACCAGGAACATATCCCAGAGGAGCAGGCTGACCAAGAAAATTTTTATTCTTACGACTTGCATGCGACATCTTCGAAACTCTCAATCGAAGAGATGCTTGCCAATCAGTTCTAAAACTGTTACAAATATGTAGAACATGCGCTTATATGATTCGACCCAATGTTCGGCTAACTAAAATATTAATGCACATCAACTGGACAATTTACCGTTCGTTTCCCGAACGTATCTCGAAACAGTTTTAAATGTTCATTCAAAAAATAAACAAGAAGATGTTCGTACACAACAAATACCACTTTGTTTAGCAGACTACTTGTCATAAATAACCACTTTTTTGTGCACGAGCCAATTGTTGTAATCGGTGATGAGAGACCACTTGTTTTAAACCTCAACTTTTGATTCGCATACGAGATTGTCCCTCAACAAACTGGTAAATCGGTGTCCTCAGGAAAATGTAATTTTCCATTAACAGTTTACTGTACTTTAGCATTGACGCAGGGGACAAGCAGGATTTGATATATTTTTTTTTTTTAGTTTTTTTTTTTTTTTCTTCATCGAAATTTCAAATTGAAAAATGCATGTTTTTGTCGACCTTCATTTTCAGTTATTGCCATGGTCTTTGGTAAAAGTGTAACATTGAGACACGCCAATAGCGTATTATTTGTTTATGCTTAAAGATCATATTGCATAAGAAAAGCTAAAATGATTATTATTTTTCTTCCAATAATGAGCTGGGTTCCTCTGCACATGGTGTGAACTATGTACATGTGTTGGGAGGTCCAAGTAGAGCTAAAAACAGGTTGAAACATCCCTGGTTTGGAGCTAAGCGATCCCCTTGCCAACCCCTGCTCTGAATGCATCGATGGAATTGGCATTGACAAGGGCGGCTGATAAGGAGTTCCACAGGCGGATTCCTGATAGGAAGAAGGAGTCTTTGCATCCATTGACTCTGGTGAAGGGGACGAGAAATCTGCATAGCTAGGATGTCAACTAGCTGGTGTACAATCACATACATCATAACAGCTTTTGCTTGTTGGTGACGAGCTTGAAGCTCTTCCCATCCCAAACAACTGAGCATGATGGAGACACTGCTGGTTCGTCGGTAATCACCAACAGTAAACCGTGCTGCCCTTCGTTGTACTGCTTCAAGTTTGGCAATGTTTGTTTTGGTACATGGGTCCCAAACAGTAGACGCATACTCCAACTGTGAATCGCTATATCATTTTAAATGACAGCTGCAGTTTCTTGGTGTGCGGTCATTCGCTGTTTATTTTTGTTGTCTACCTGCTCTGGAATTCTGTTTTCAAGATCTTGATACATTTTTTTTGTTTTTGAAAATGTGCATTTACAGAAAATTCATTCCTAGGAGAAAACAATTTATAAGTCCAGTCAAAAGTTTACATTAGTCTGAGTACTATGTAGAGAGATCAGTGTAATGTGGCGAATTTTGAAGACTTATTGAAACTTAAGATTGAATAAATTGTGCTT
>JAECUM010003165.1:0-37485 GCA_016617855.1 Megalonaias nervosa | reverse complement strand
GAGAGAGAGAGAGAGAGAGAGAATTACAGATATACACCAAACGGAACGGCAAGTGCTATCCCTGGATTCTACAGGAGAATTTCTTGTCCTTCAGGAATGCATGGCCTGGATCCCAAACATCAACGAAATCTCTCTTCCACAATTGTTACTTCCGACTGTTAAATCCAAGGTCACATTTCTCGCAAGAGTAATGGTATCCAAGAAATCCAGTGATGTAGTAATGGCATGGATGTAAGCTATGCACATAAAATTGTATTTTCCGTCTTTAAACCTGTAACGATATAGGTTGGACCCCACCCACCCCCAGCCCTCTATTCATTGACGGATTCTCTAAATTTTGACCCCACCTACCCCCAGCCCACTCTTCATTGACGGATTCTCTTAATTTTCTTGGTAACGAGCACCTGTCTCTGCAGCCTTGATTGCCAACGCTAGATCACATGACCGGTTCCACACGCTAAAATCGTCCCATCTCAGATGTATACATTAATTTCACTTGTTCATTGTAAATGCTTGCCTTTTATAATTATGAGTGTGTTTTGAACTTTTAATATTGTATTCATTTTTTTATGCTAGTCAATGTAATTTCAATCTTGCCAACGTTCATTGGTACGTGTTTACTCTCCACCCATGTTTAGCTGTCTTGGTTACGAAATAAAAAACTTTGATATTTGACGGACAGGATATAATTAAAAATGTTTATATTTGCTACTTTGAGTGTAAACGGGCAAGTGATGATAATTAAATTATGATAACCCCTCTGTTTGTGTCTCTCGTTGTTGAGTATCTGTTCGGCACAATCCGACCTGCTGGTGTCCCAGACAAGCAGTGATTGGTTCAAAATTGGTCAGAATTAGGCCACATGACTTTTCCGAAGAGTAAAGGAGTAAATTTCGAAGATCGACAAATAGATGTCAACAGGAATCGCGTACATATATACAAATCTTCACCAAATTACTGTCTTGAGGTAATTTCTAAATCACATGAAGAAGCTAACATATATAAAGTTGAGAGGTCAATCAAATTTTATTTCTTATCAAAATAGATGGAGTTTACATCTGTAGTTCAGTAATGGAAATAAATTCAATTCAATCAAATTATATTCACTGCCACTGATTCAGGCTTAACGCAAAAATATTGTGACTACTAAATATAAGCATCTATCTCCCACCACACGAAGAATTTAAGGCTAGCTTACAAATACTTGCACTGTAGGTTATCTATTCTGTTTCTTTCAGTATAAGATTAGGGTTATAAATGCCAACATGCAACACTGTTTGGTATGTCACATTTATTATACGCCAGGCCGGATCGGGGTTCAGGGATTCAGGAACCTCTCTCCAATCCCGCTAAATAAAAAACGTGCATACACACACACACAAACGTTGTCAATTGAAATTTGACCATCGTTTTATTCTTTGGCACGTTTATTGGGTATTATGCACACTTCCAACAAATATACATCAACCTTGGCTTTGGTGCCCTTTCAGGAAAGTCATGACCCTTTTGAACTTTTGGAACCCCTCTCCCCAACACTGGACAACAGGCGCACGACGCGAGCTTAATGTAAAAAAAAAAAAAGAAGCTCCGAACGTACGAATCGCACGCATTTTGCCAGCCGGGACAAAGTTACGCTCCCGTGCAACGAACGTTATTTACTGATACGGTGTTTGCGATCCTATGATACATTCCTTCACTACTTTGAGGATGGAAAACTAAGTTTCTGCTTACCGTTAACTCGATGATTGAACTTTAGGAATCCCGTTCTCTAGAAGAATTATACATCTATCGTCGTAAGTCAACACAGATCGAATACACGTTAGACTAATTTTTGAACTATTCCGATTATGCGGTACACACGTTGACGGCGAAATATGATTTGCTCAGAGGGTAAATACTTAAATAACACCCATGCATCTGGTTCATAATATCTTTTGAGCCAATCATATTTCTTGGAGTCGCAAACACCGTATTAGCAAATTATAGAGCTCGTTGCGGTTATAGTATGACGGACAGGGCCCTTTCGCAGAATGGGTCATAGGGGTAGTCTGAGGTAATTTTCTCACTTGGTATGATTTTTTTTTTCCTTCAGGTTATTGCAAAGGTTTTTTTTTTTTCATATTAAGCTCGCGTCGAGCACCTTTGCATTTGACCTGATCCGGCTCTGTACGTAATCACATATATTCATAGTTTAGTCGTATTTTAATTTTCTTAAGCATATTATCACAATTTCATACAGTTAAAAAGAAAAAGGCCCTGAATTGAAGCATTTCTTTAAACTTAAAACTTTCTCTCAAGGACACGCGGTACTAACGGTATGGAAAAATGAGAACCAGCCTGGAAATGGGTGAATATTTAATAGAGTATATATGGGTTTGGGTGGCCAGGATTGGTTAATAATGTAAGTTATGTTTTAGGAAAAATCTTTTTGAGAGCTTATCCTAGTTGTAAGTGAAGAAAAAAATAGAGACATTGTTTTATTGATGGAATTCCAGTCCTTTAACAGTCTGAGTTTGGAACACTCATTACTAAAATTAGCACCTGACTCTTTGGTGCGGAATTGAAAGCACATGTTTCAAACACATGCACGTCCAGAAATTGCCGCGGCTCATATCCTTTCCTCTATACAGAAGCTGACATCCAGGTTTCATCTATACTGATAAATATAGGTTTGATCATGGCCACTCAGAAGTTTTAAGTTATTGAATTTTTAATATCATGGTGTTTGCATAGGTTTACTATGGGAACTGAATTAGTACCGTGACTCCTGAAGTTAGCACATATCCCCTCCTCCGTCCCCACCCAGTCCGTCATAATGTGTAAATATGAAGGGGGACCGGTCTAAAGTTATGTCTTTACCTGTTCGTATCTTCGCAATACCAGTAATATATACAGAATGTAACCAGACTGAAAGTACTTCCGGCACGTGACTTATATTTTCGATAGCGAGGTATATTACTGGACAAAAAATGTATCGGAACGGAACGCATAGAACAGTGACGTCAAAACTGCTTCTTATACCTGAGCATGCGCAATTTTTAGTTCCAACAATAATGGCGGCTTCCAAGAGGGTACGAATGTTTATAGTTATTTCATCAAATTCTAGACGCATGTTTACATTATTACATAGTTCATTAAGCAAAGTTTAAAATGTGTTTCCATTGCTACACATTGCTTTACAATTGCAATAATATTAGGTATCAGTACGATTGATATATCTGCTCATTAGTAAATTAGTCGCTGCTTATTGAAATTACATTCTTAATCTTTTGACAAATTTGTATTTACGTATAACAATTACTCTATAGTCAGATGCATGTTTCTTAAGAAAAATATGCACGTACATTCGTTTTATGGACGCGAGTTTTCTTCATAAAACAGGCCCTGGTGGGCGAAATATCTCTATTAGGATGATAAAATTTTAAATTCATAGATCGTGAAAGGTAATCTGTTTTGTTTAAAAGAATTTGAAGTAAAGTAAATGTTATGAAATCTGCATCTGTTCTTTTGGACAGAATTTGTATTCATAGCACAGCCCCATTTTCACGAAATAAATTCACCTGTTCTGCGAACAAAATCGTTTTTCGTAGAATAGTCCCATATTCGTGAAATTACGTGAATACTTCGCCTGTTCTGCGGACAAATTGTCTTCACTGCTTAGTGATTTGTAAGTCTGGTTTTTGGATAAAATCTGTCTTCATAAAACAGTCGAATATACATGAATAATTTCACCTGTTCTGTGGGTAAAATCGTTTTTCAAAGAACAGTCAATACTTAGTGATTTGTAAATCTGTATTTTGGACAAAATCAGTCTCCGTAGAACAGTCCAATATTCACAAAATAATTTCACCTGTTCTGTGGACAAAATCCATATTCATGGAACGGTCACTGCTTGTTAATTTGGAAATCTTTTCTGGACAAAAGTTGTAATAGAAGAGTCCCAAACTCACTAAATAACTTCACCTGTTCTGTGGATAGAATCTGTCTTCATGGATCAGTCACTGCTTATTGATTTGGAAATATTTGTTTGGACAAAAGTTGTCATAATAGAAGAGTCCCATATTCACAAACTAACTTCTGTTATGTAGACACAATCTGTCTTCATGGAACAGCTACTGCGTATTGATTTGGAAATCTGTTTTGATGGACAACATTTGTCTTCATAAAACAGTCTCTGCTTATTGAATTGTGTATGTTTTGTAATGATACAATTTGTCTTCATAGGACAGCCTGGCTCCATGAATTGTCTGTCTTCTTTATTGATGTAATTTGTCTTTAATAACATAAGTTGTCGTAATAGAACAGTCCTGAGTTAATGATTTCTAGATCTGTTTTATGGACATATTCACAAAATATTCACAAAATAACTTCACATGTTATGTGGACAAAATCTGTCTTCATGGAACAGTTAGTGTTTATTGATTTGGAAATCTGTTTTGATGAACAAAATTTGTCTTCATAGAACAGTTCTGAATTGAAGATCAGTTTGATGGATAACATTAGTTTCTTGTTATTGAATTATTTATCTGTTCTATTGACAAAATTTGTCTTCATAGAACAGTACCGGCTTTGTGAATTGTGCAACTGTTCTATTGACAAAATTTGTCATTAAAGAACAGTCCTGAGTTAATGAATTGTAGATCTGTTTTATCGAAAAAATTTGTCATCACAGAATAGTCCCATATTCACAAAATAACTTCACCTGTTCTGTGGACAAAATCTGACTTTATAGAACAGTCACTGCATAGCAATTTGTAGATCTGTTTTATGGGCAATAAAGTCTGTTAATTGATTGTTGATACCTTGCTGAAGTCAGTGATAAAATGATTTCCCAAATCACGATATGTTTCCTTAAGATGTTATATTGCATCAGTGTTTAACAATTTCCCAATCTTCACAAAATAGTTCCAACTTATTGAATTGTGTATCTGTTCTAATGACAAAATTTGTCTTCATAGAACAGCCTGGCTCAATCAAATGTTCATCTCTTTTATAGACAAAATTAGTCTTAAGTTTTATTCTGTAACTGCTTATTGATTTGGAAATCTTTTTTCAACAAAATTTGTCTTCATAATTTGCCCCATATTCACAAAATAACTTCACCTGTTATGGGGACAAAATTTCTCTTGGAACAGTTACTGCTTATTGATTTGGAAATCTGTTTTATGGGTAAAATTGTCTTCATAGAACAGGCCTTGCTTAGTGAATTGTATATCTGTTTGATGAACAAAATTTGCCTTCATTGAATAGTCTCAAGTTATTGAATTGTGTATCTGTTTTGATGGACAAAATTTGTCTTTATAGAACAGACTGGCTCCATGAATTATCAATCTGCTTTAGACATAATTTGTCTTCATAGAACAATACCGGCTTTGTGAATTGTGCATCTGTTCTTTTGACAAAATCTGTCTTTACAGAACAGTCTTGAATTATGCAAGTATCAGTTTTATGGACAATAAAGTCTGTTATTGATTGTTGATACCTATCTGAAGTAAGTGATAACCTCTAAATGTTTTTCCCAAATCACAATGTGTCCTTCAGATGCTATATTGCATCAATGTTTAACAATTTCCCACTACTTGCCTACCCGCATCAGTTTCACCTAATTGGATATGTTGGAATTTGTGTTTCCCAAAAAACAATTATATCAGTCTGTTTGGCAGTTTAAAGTCGTGTGGCACATTTTTATTTGGTATGTAAATATTTAAATTAAGATTATCTTAATTACTTGTAGAAGAGAATCAGAGCATCAGACTTACTGAAAAAATGTTGTCGTGTCGGTGAGAAAATGTACGACTTAGCAAAATTGTTGATCTAAAGGGAGGCAGCGGTAGAGATGCAACAAAGAAGGGTAGACCACGAGGTATTACATCAGGCATACCATCAAAGACAGAAGTGAAACCTGTTGCATTGACACTACCAGATGCAGTACCATGTGAAACCGAGGTAAGATAAGTTTTTTGTGTTTAGTTTTAAGGGCAGAAAGCCTGTTGCTTGTTTGCACAATATTAGAATCTTACATGGTGAGGTTAACTTTATTACAGGTCATCTATTTTCAATCCTTTTGGTTCATATTTAACCCAATAATATTTAGCCCAAAACATATTTGAATCTGTCATTGCTTTAGGGTTGTAAAAATACATTTAACTCATATCGTTTAAATCCATTTGAATGATGTCTGCTGCTGTAGGTTTTCTTCTTTTAAAAATTTAAATACACATATAAAAGTGACCCATGCCCATGTGTTTGCACTGTGTGCAAGAACCATGTGAGCATTAAATGTTTCTTTGCAGAATCTCTTCAAGATGTAAATGTTTACTGTTATATCAATAGCCCTTTACCTCGTAGAGTGTGTGGATTTTTAGCCCTTCGATACACATGTTGCAAAGTTCCCAAGTGCACTGCGCTATAAATAGAACACCTGTTACATATTCAAGTCTATACGCATAGGCCTGCCTGTTAACTATTAAGCAGTGTAGTATGTGTTACTTTTAACAGCAATTTTAACCATTTTACATATTTGGTACACATATTATTTACTGAAAGGTTTAAGAGTAAAATCGATTGTTATAGCTGTATATTTATTTTTCACGGAAGAATTTTTATGTGCCTTAAAATCTTGAGAACTCGTTCACCGTCGTGTCAGTGAAGCCGCATAACCAACCGTAGCTGCGATTTCTCATATTTGAAATTTACAAGTTCTTTGTCTGCGTCTACATCACTAAATCGTCTGAATTTAATAATTTACAAAAACTAATTGCTGCCTACATCAGTATCAGAGTCTTTACCTAAGTTATTGAAGCTTTCATAGTTGTGATTCAAACCGTGAAAACTCGAGTAAGTAGCTGAACAAAATCCGCGACCTCCATTTTGGAGCGTGGAGAATACGGCTTAGTTACTTTAAATAGCAGATTTTGATCTAAGCATAAACAGCGACCACGTGATCTGACGTAATGGTCATTCTCACCAGTGAATGTAGTATCTAATATGGAGTTTTCCCCGAAGATGGTGCTACGAAAAACCCGCCCAAAATGGCAGATGTTTACGGTAGGCTTCCAAAGGCGCTACATGCAGATGGTGTAGAAGCATCAAAAGGCGCTGTATGCGAATTGGGTGGAGTAGTCAAAAGGCGATGTATGCGAATCATGTAGAGACGTCAAAAGGCGCTTATGAGGTAAAGGGTTAAATGACTTGTATTACTTTTTATTACCCAATGTTTTCTTTATTGATTTTATTTCCTTCTATCTTATTTCCTATGTTGAATGTCTGTTTCAGACAGTAGTGGAGGATTCAATGACGGAGAGATTAATTACATCAGAAGAAATTTAGAGTAATCTTTTAAAGGAGTCCGATGGTCTTTTAATGATTGACAAGACCTACCAAACATTTATGTTGCAGGATTTTGACAAAGATAGGGTGGCCGTTAAGGTAAATTTTTCTTAAATTTTAAGTCTTTCTAGATTTATTTAACCTAGCACTCCATACTCCAAGTTCCTGCTTCCAGAGTCTCTACGTTAGGGTCAGAGTTTTATTCTGATGGACATCTTGCTAAAAGAATGTATAAATTGGAATCATCCAAGTTTTGCTGATAGGAGATAGGCTACTTGAAACTAGTGATACTTTGTCAATTAAACATGTATTCAAAACATTTTATAATACTGTATATATGTTTAGTCACATATTGTGTCCTTTGAATATTGTAGTTCTACATTTATGTGAACATTGTTCATTACTAAAATATTATTTATGTACAGGCATCATACCTGCATGATATAGCAATGTGCATACCACTAGACCATTTTCTCAGGACCCTAATATCTGTTGTAATAAAAGATTTTATGCCATGTCTTTCTTGTAGAGCTTTACTAACTGCTCACTGCTTTGATTTTGGTATCAAAGTCAAGACACGTGACAGCAAGAAATCATGATCATGATTTGTTACAATATGATTTTTGTTTGTTATTCCATTCATTATAATGTGTATTCATTTATATAAGTTCATACTGTTATCAAAGATCTTCTGTCTGTTTTTTTTTTTTTCACAGACAGGGAAGTTTTTTTTACAACCAGAAGGGGAATGGCTTTCAGTGAAGATATGCATTGGATTTATAAATGCACCTGCGATGTCACTAGATCAGAATTGATAGAATGCTGTGGAGATAGGATGCATGTACCCTACAGTGGTAAAAAATTAAAAATGATTTCTCTGCAATCTCAATCAAATCATCCACTTTAAAGATGCATATTACAGTTCTGACAATGTCACAAGAAAGTGAGATATAGCAATAACTTTGCCAATTACATGGTCCCTTTTATTTCTTTTGTTTCCAGTTTCTGTCTGAACTATTTCTTGAGTTATGCATGCAGTTTCATGTAATTTTACCAAAATAACACATCACAACGGGAAACAGTGTTCTACACCAAAGTCAAGTCCACTGTGTCACTAGGAATTGTAGCTTTACAGTCAAAATACTACTGGCCTATGTCACTTTTGTTCAGCTTTGGAGAAACCTGATAAGTCAATTCTATGTGCATTACTGATGTCAGTGTTCATGACATGGAACAATGATGTACCAATATAGTTATTTAATTGGTGTTTCTGCATTTGTCCTTCTTATTGGTACAAGTTTTATCCCATACACAATGACTCATACTTGACATGGAAAGTTGTTGTTGGTTTGGACAAGGTACATTTTCTTTTCCTGTTATTATTGATCAGAAATGTTTTATTCGTCCAACACTATTTGTTGTTTCTGACTTATAAATATTTCATCTAATATTACAATTACCATTTTGTGATTACAAACAGGTTTTTTCTATTATTACTGCCCACTTCAGTGATCATGGTTAAACTGTTTAGTCCATTATTAGTTACTCAGCAGCTCAGTGGTTTGGATTATTCTAACAAATTATGTCCACTTGCTAATGTAATAATATTTTTTATTTCAGATTTTATGAGGAGAATACCTGGATGCATCCACATTAGCACGTTGACAACTATTTTAGACCACTTTGATGCAGTAAACCAGATTTTTCCAACTCTTTCAACAGGTATATAAATAATATTCCAAGTGCCAACCAGTATTGCAAATTACTGTGAAGCCGAAGTTGTAAGGGTCAAAAGAAAATGATATTATGAATAAGTTGTGTCAGAATTGTCAGTCCATCCTTACTCGTATGTTCATTTCAGTGTTGCACATGTATTTGCATTTCATCTTAGACATTGGCATTAATAACTGATATAATAACTTCTGGTAGTCTGATTTCTGTAAGAATGTGAAACTTTTAAAATTGTTTTCTGTCAGTGATGATATACATGTACAACATTAACATTACATCAACGAAACTCATGACGATTGCAAATCCAAATATGAAACTCATGATTTTAAGTAAATAGCCAAAGTTTAAAGCTAACAAAATTGACAATTATATGATAATCACCAGCATCGTGAATTTGTGGTAAATGATTATTCAGCATAATGTTATTGTTTTACTTACATATTCAGTAAATGTTGTATTATGTTAACCCATTATCTTGACTATTTGCTTATTTACTTTTGAATTTTCACTTACAAATTCTTTACTGTAATATTTTCAGTTTTATGAATATTAAATTTCCAGATAATATTTCTGTCTGCCACCATGCCCATTTATTCCATGTTGGACTGTCTGGTAATATGCAGAAAAATATAAAAATGATTGCATTGCTCGGAGTATGTATTTTGCTTTTAAGTCACTTCACATTTTTCAGATGACAATGAAATAGACGCAAATGAGTGTGATACATCTGCAGATGTAAGTTGAAATTATGTTAGTCTTAAATGACCTGCCCAACCCCACCCCACCCTCCACCTTAAAGTGTAGGTTTACATTTAAATCTAATACCTAAATTTCCCTCATCATTAAAAGGTGTGCATCACTTAAAATTGTTGGCTATAATTGTGTTTCTTTCAGTAAGATTTGAAAAGATATATCTTTGAAAAGTATGTGAAGGGAAAATATGTTTTGAACAATAAACTCGTCTAGGCAATATATAAAGTTAATATCGGTAGATAATGAAAGAAACATGTCACATTAAAATATGGGGAATTGACTATGTTGAACTCCAAGGCTTTAAGACAACATAATATTTTTTAAAAAATCAGTTCATGACAGTAATGGATTCTTTTCTTTGTAAATTAAACATAATTTCTTTAACTTAGAGCTCTGAAAATAATGGTTTGGTTTCTTTTATAACTTGTATATTTACATGATACTCCTTATTTTCAGTTGATTAACAAATTTCATTGATTGTGTGTCTGTTACAAACCTTGAATTTAAAGGTACAATAAACCTTCTGTGATAACAATATTTTCCCTTCCTCAATGCAGATAAGTAGGTACCAAATATGTTTTTAAAAAAGACAAAAATTATATGAAGCAAAAAATGTTGAATATTCAAATGCAATGAATTTAAATATATATGTAAATTTTATTTTTTTATAGAAAATAATAGAAGTAAGGAAGGGGCTGTTCTGTGTTATTACAGAACATTGTCATGGTGAAATCGATGTCTCTAAAGAAACGAAATGCTTGACATGTGGAGCCACCCTGAAAGTCAAGTGCATACACCTTAAGAAATTTTCTTCCATTCCTGAAGAACTGTGCCAGACAAGTGGGAGCACACGTCTATTATCGTATGAACCCAAATGTTTATCAAAGAGGAAAATACCATTTCATTCCTCTACACTAATGCAAGCTGAGTATAAGAAACCGTTCACAGAGAGATTTGTATGCGATGGTGAACATGTCATCTTGGTTTCTGATAACCAGCTGTGTGATGTTTGCTCTGGTAGACTGCAGGAAACCAGTAGCTATATACAGGCCAATATATTTGGTGTGCACCAGATAATAAGTGCTAAAAGTAAGTAAACTTGAAATACTAAATTGAAATTTAATTGTACTTTCATGTGACAGTTAAGCTAAACATTTTATTGCTATTTCAAAAGGTACTGCTGTCAACATATGAGTGATTGACTTTAAGGTGCAATTACAGTCTGATTATGGTATATTAAGGGTACGTATGATGTTATTTTAAGGGTTCGTATGAAGAAAGGTCCCAAATGCTTTAGAACATCAGCTAAAGAGAGACGATCAATTTTCCTATTTTTACACTGTTGAAATAAACAGAATCAGTTACTTTTGTTCTGCTTTCATTTTTAGTTAATTTTTTTTATGGGACATTGAGAAGACAAAACTATGACCAGATTTCCCACCCAACCCTTGGTTTTGTTCCTTCCTCCTGATTAGTCCCCGGGTTTTTTTGCCAGCTTGACAGTGCCTGAATTAACCCAATCCTAAATGCAGTCATGATGCTTGAATTAGCTGCTGTCAGTACAGCATAATCTTACTTTAAATAAAACTGAATAATGTGCCTGTTACTCAGAAATGCTAGAATGGTTCTTATCTGTTTTGATGAAAAAAGCTTTCTTATAAACACAAATTAAATTCTTATGACTTTGAGCAAGAAAATGAATGGTGTGTCATGTGCAACAATTCAAATTTTCAGAGAAAGTTTGTAATATAATATGAAATGTGAGTACAGATATATGGAAAGATCATAAGTACACTTCATTAATAGTAAAATTTGAGAATGCATTATCATTAGCTACTGATACGTCCTTAAGCCTGTTATATTTTCCAATACCACTGTAAATAATACATGAAGATTTTACATGTCTCCAATGGCTTCTGTATTTATTGAAATGTAACATAGTTATGTGTTATTTAATTTTCAGTCTTCTCCAAAACATGCATGGAATGTGAGAAAACTTTCCATTTGGATGGCCTAGAGCAGAGTGTGCTAAATATGGGTAGATACATCATGAAGTCCTTAGAAGATTCATGTATTACTTCTTAACTGGAAAGTAAGCATATTGTATTGTCTGAGTATTAATTTAAAAGATTCACTTTATTGGGTTTTCTTTCCTTGTAATTAGGTTTGTTGTTTTTTTTTCAGCGACAGCAGCTTTGTTAATGAGGTCATGTTACTGTATTAAAGTTTTTGAAAGCCCTCTTCATCTTTTGCTTTATTGAACTGCATGTGTATGCTTAAGATATTACCATTGTTATTAACTAACTCTGTTCTGGGTCGTGTTTGATATAATCTTTAATTGTTGGCATATCCATAGAATTATAGGTACTGCTCATGCTTTGTGCCATATATTGTATTGATTCCATGTTCATTTCTGAAGCAGATGAAAAACAAAAAATATTTTTGAAGTATCCAGTTTAAACATCTGTCTTGGGGGGAAAAATTAACCTTTTGCTTGCATTTGTCTCAATATTCTGTAGTAATATTTGCAATTATTACAAAAATGCATTTAAATTTGTCCAATATTATAGTTGTAACACTTGGATTCATCTGAGCTAGCCAAGGTTCCTATATGATAGTCCTATCTATAACTTAGCATACCGAGCAAATATTTATGTGCGTTGGGTCTGTGAATTTCATTGGCTGTGGCATTAAGCCACTGCATCCAATCAAAATTAAGTTAAAAATTTTTAAGTTCCTACATAATCGAGACAAGGAGAGTGCACAACTTGCATGGGCTGATAAATAAGCAATTTTCCAGTGCCTGTCCAAGTTTGCACAAATACCTTTCACTCAAATACACCTGTAATATCTTCCCTTTGGTACACAGTCATACTGTCAAAGTTAAACTTGCATGTACCCTTTTTAGATCAATTGCCCCCGACATTTTTGGCTGATGTACACCACGGTTTTGGTTACTTGGCATTACATTCTGAGGGAGGCAACTCTATGAAATCCAATAGATGCTGCTAGGACAAAGCACCAATATATATGTCCGATCCACCAAGGCGTATATAGGGTTATGACATCGGAACTCTGGCTAGCGAATATGCAATTGGATTACTGTTCATATCGCAATTGAAGAATTGCAAAAATTGCAAACTGGATGAAAGGAAAATTATGTGCTAAAATCTTGTCTCTTTATAATTAATGAAACTATTTTAATCATTCGTCTTTAATTGAATACATGAATATTTGTTTAAAATTTTATTTTGTGAAGGTCGACAATCTTCACAGAATACACTGTCCTGTGTAAGATGTACATAGATGCCAGGACATGACGTTCAGGAAAAACTCAGTTATGGTGATTTTAAATCAGCATGGTACAGCTTTTTGGATCTGCTTGAAGTAGATTATTCCAGTGCCTTTGTATGCCCCCACTGTGGCCCAGATCCAGACACTGTAGTAATGGATGCAACGTCAGTGTCATTCCGAAAGGAACTTGTGTCTTGGCAAAATATACTGTCATTAAGTAACACCGTTGACAAGCCATATGATACAAGAGATGCAGACAGGTAATAATATGAGAGTATGTTTCCATTTATTGATGTTTATTCATCTGCCAGACATTTGGGAAGGGACATATTGGCTTTTACCCCATCTGTGAAAAATATCTTGCGTTCGTATTGGTGAAAGTGTGTTATATTGGTCCTGGTAAAATACCATTTGAGGTCAGTAGGAAACATATTAGGTCAGTGTGATTGGATGTCAGAGTTGACAACATTTGAACACTCGTTCACTTATCATTGCTTAACATTGTCTCCACAAAGAATCATCTGAAAGTAATTGTTAAAAAGTTAATTGTGGTCATTGTCAGTAAATTATTGGCATGGTTTGTTGCAACCCGGTATTGAATGATAGTGTCAGCTATATATTTTAACAAACAAAGATTATAATAAATAATGTAACAAATATTATCCCACATATGATTTTTGTTCGGTCACTTTCTTCACTTGAGCCAAATGAATGAGTATCAGTTCTTACAATTTTTAATGAAGATTTGTATGATTTCATTGATGCTAATGTTTCAATAGCCAATATTGATTTGCACTGCAAGTTCATGATTATCACTATACAAGGCAAATGAAGCTTGATTCTAATTGTACAGATGTCAGTATATAAGTATATAAGATTTTAGGGGTTGAGAATCATTAAGTATCTCAACTCTAATAGCAAAGTAAGTTTTGTGGTAGTAAAAGATATTTGAAATCTAATCTCATTGGTGGTTCTAATTCCTGAGTGACAAATGTTCATTCCTTTTTGATATCATGTTCTGTGCCCTCCCCCTTCATTTTGTCACAGAAATGGGGCCAATATATTACTGTTTCTTTATTTAAGAGCCAAGGAGCGGACACTTTTTTCGAGGACAGTGAGATCTTTCCTGCTTGACTGTACATCAAGCGGAATAAGTTTCGAGCAGAAAGGGAAACGCCTTCAAACAGTTCAAGAAGAAAATCAAAGTTATGAATTGTTGTCTTTGTTAAAAGTTATACTAGAAGACAGCATCATCAGAGGGGACAGAATTGTAGCTAAAGGATATTGGAGGGAGCTGATCAAAGCTTTGGCATCCTCAAACCCTTTGTGTAGGTTTCTACTTCCATCTGAAGATTTATTTGATTTTCTGAATTGTTCTTTGGCAAAACATGTTTCCATCTTTGAAGATGACACCACTCTTTCCAGAATTCAGAAAGAAGTACCAGTATTTTTCAACCTTCTTTCAAATTTGAAGGAGAAATTGCCATTTGACACTCTAAAAGACTGCCTTCCATATCTTAAACAAAAAGTTTTTGATCCATTTGTTAACAAAACCTGCCTGTCAGAACTACCAAATGAAGAAGATATCGATGACCTGGCATTTTTTCCTCAGCTTCCACAGATTAGAAAGAGAGAAACATTTGTTGCAGATAAAAAATGGTCTAGACTGAAGGATATTTGCTCAAAATTTGCCAAGGGACATCCGCATCTGCTGCCAGGAGTGTTTACACTGTTTAGCCCATATGGTAAGCATAAGTAAGATATTGTAAGAAAAACAAATTGAATCATGTAACAGAGTATATTTTGCCCAAAGATTGTCTTAATGGCATTAAATTAACTTCATACTGGTGTCACAAGACTCCAGTTTGATGAGGTCTTATTTGCTCAAAAGGCTACCAAGTTTATCTACCACTGTTTCAGTTGATCCTTAATTGTTTTTAGCCGACATTTCTTCACAATTGATATTGTATTAATACAATTTTTTTAAAACTGAATCACTTGCATGTACATGTTTTAATTTGTTCTTGTACTATTACCCCATGTCTTATTTTAATTTCTAGGCATTTGCTATGGGTTCCAAGTTATGAAAGTGCATGAATCACCAGATGTTCCATTCACCCTCCTGAGGACCAGATTTAGGAAAGGTTAGTTGCATGATTGGCTGTTGTAAACTTTCATTTCTTCTCTGAGCATGTGACAAGATTTAAATGTTTTTTTTAATCATTATTCAGCTAATAGATATATCTTAATAATACCTTGAACAACGACCATTCAATAATCTTTTCTTTGTTGAAAATATTAATTATAGACTAAAACAAATTTGGCATGTGGAAATATAGATGGTGTTGTGGATAAGTTCCTTGATCTTTTATACCATGTAATATGGATCATTGTCAAAGGTTAATTGTCAAAGGTTATAATATTCAGCCTTTTTCTTTACCATTCATAGGTAAGCAGTGAAGAAAGAAATGATTGAAATGCATATACTTTATGTACTAATTAGCAATTATAATTTTTGAAGCCATCATTTAGAAATAGTATACGAGTGTGATTTTTTTTTTCAGCTCCAAAACTGGTAGTGTATGATAATGCCTGCTCTCTCCATGTTTACAGTCTTAATAGGGATCCTGTATTTTTCAAGGACACATCATTCCGAGTGGACAGTTTGCATTTTAGAAATCATACAGTACATGTATTTATATGAAGTTTGGTTTATTTAATTCCTATGCTACATTCCGTGCTATCCATCCTGCTATAGCATTACTTTTATCAGTACATTGCAAACTACACTTTATACCTAAGACTTATCAAAATGGTACCAGCAGCTGCCTCACTTGGAACTCAGTATTAAGGTTATTGTTAGGATTGGTTGGCCTGGTGTCAAGACATTTTGACTGGGTGGGACATAATGCTATGTCTGCGACATGATGACCCAGTGTCAGACGTCACTATAAACTGCCACACTATCAACATCATAGCGATATGACAAAAATTATTAAAGCTACGTTAAATATTTAAGTCACACACACACACACCCATTCAAACTACTGTTTTTGCAGAACATTCTGTTCAGAATTAATATTTTTCCCGAAATTTTACTATTTTTATATGAAAAGAGACCAAAGACTGTAATCTTAACTTTGGGTCCATTCTATATTTTATAATCTGGAGTTTACTTAATTTAAGGATTTGTTTTTCTCTATATTTACAGCATGTGGTCCGAGTTACGAGTTGAAAGCATATCCACAGTATTGTAAATTTAATTCCCAAGTGGTTGAACAGTCCAACTCAAGATTGCAGAGGTTAAAGGGATCCCTGTCTTACATGACACAAAATAATTTCATGAAACACTGTAAATTTTACTTGTGGGGCCAAAATCAAGAGATGCTTTCTAAAAACAGATGATGCAGTACACAACCCTAAAGATGGCAGTTATTGTTGGCATCAAGCAAGACAGTTATTCCATGAAAAATTACCCCGAGATCCCCAGGCTATCATCTCTGATTACCATGAAATTTTCTCCCAGTGTACATCTATGTAAATGATCGTGGCATGCAAATTTTCAGTGCATATTTAGATATATTAATGAACTGTAACGCACAAAAATGTATCTTACGTCAAAAGAGATAAGTCTAGGGGTGTCTGCAACCTGAATCACACATGCACTAATATATATTGTATCACAGGCTGTGTATGGTGATACGAATTGATATGTAACATTTCAACTAATATACTGAGTAAATACACACACACACACACACACACACACACACACATCATGAAGACTAAACAGTATTTCCAGGCGATTATTTAAGTCTGTAAAAATTGTTTATATGCTGAAAGGCCATCCTTCTAAAATGAACAGCATGTGGTGTGGAATGGTTTTGTGTTGTCTTTAACAGACCTTGATCAATCCATAAAATTACTGTGACTGAATTCAAAGCGATCAGAAATTGTGTATGTTTTTGACAGTGAATATAAATTCTGTGTAATTGCTTGGTTAGGACACGTACACTGAACAATTTTTGATTTTTCTATAACTAAATTATGTGGGTCTGGACCAGAAGGGGCAGGCTGCTTGACCTCTTCCTTTTCCATCTAGTGGTCAGTGAAGGAAGGATTTGGTTGTTTGACCATATTATCCCATAATCCTGAACAGGAAGTATCTGGCTGCTTCACTTCCTCCTCCTCCTGGGGATCCCAGCAAGAGGGACCTGGCTGGTCAACTTCATCTTCCGGATGGCCCACAGAAATTGATGGTAACCGTTCAACCTCTTCCTCCTCGTGGTGCCAACTGGAGAGGGCTGGATGTTCAACTTCAACTTCTTCCTCCTGGTCACCCTGACTGGGGACAGAAAACTGATCAGCTGCCTTTTGCTCCTGGCAGCTAAAAGGGGGTGCTTGCTGCTCAACCTCATCTGCATGGTGGTTCAGAGCATATGGTGGTAGCTGATTGACCTCTTCCATCTGATGATTCTCAACATCAGCTTCTTCCTCCTGGTGGCCCTGACAGGGTGTACCTAACTGCTCAACTGGATCTTTCTCCTGATGGATCTGATGGGAGAAAGCTGGATGCTCTATCTCTCCATATTCTTCCACCATGTGACCCTGACATGTGGCAGCCTCATTATCTACTTCATGAACACTATAAAGACAAGAATAGCTGCTTGACAATATACTATTTAAACAAAATAATACCTTTATAGACTCTGTCAACTTATGAGCCATCACAGGAAGCAGTTATGGATTACTTTAATATCAAAGAAAGAAAATAAAAGCCAATATCCTACATGGCATTTAAATATGTTGTAAACTTTGAAGAAAATGGCTAAAGCGGACTGGTGATCACTGACCTGTCTGATATTACCATAGTAACAAGCAACAAATTGGAATTCATGGAACGATTTCAATATATACTGTTTTAAATGTTTTTGATTGAATATTTTATGCAAACAATTATTTTCTGATAAAGTTGTGTTAAGGTCTTTCTATTTTTCCTAATGGTGGCATCAGTAATATAAATGTGAAGGCACTTCAAGCTTGAATAATTTCATAACATACACACAGACCGGGTCCAATAAGTTACATGGGAAAACGTTTTACCTACCACTAGAATATATAATAATTTTTATGATATAGACAAAAAATATATAGGAAATTAGGTAATATATATTCAGCTGCTCCTATAATATTAACAACTGCATATCTCACCAAACTTTTATTCTGAAATTCTTTATTAAACCATCATTCTGATGCTGGCTTTAATAGACTTTCTTTCTTGCACTTTGTACTCTGGTGTATATTATATTTGAAGCTGCCAACATCTTAATTATTTTGATTGTTCATCATCTGAACTATTGAAACATGCTGCAACACATTAGTGAATCTAAGTACTGAAGCATTAGCATGCCAACATTCAAACAGTACTTTGAAATAACTTGTTCCTGCAAGTATTAATGGTAAATCCAAATAATACATTTGAAGACTATGCTATTCTTAGTATCAGGCAACTCCTAAAATTAATATAAACAAAAAGCATGTGCAAGGTTAGCAATTAAAAACTGCCGTAGCCTTGATACTGCAATTGACCATATGACAAGGCTAACTGATCATGCTTTGAAGATACATTTCTACTTAAATAAATATCATTTCTTTGAATCTTGTAAAGATTTCTGGCTTGGAAACATCAAATATCACGTAGCTGTTTTTTTCCTACATACTTATTAATCCATTAGCAAACTGGAGGAATAAGTCTTGTTAGGTTTTCTTAATTTTCTAATTTTAAGGTTACAATAACCCACTGAGGATTGAGACCTTGGGATATGTCCACTAATCAAAACAACTAGGTATACACATATATACCAATCTAATGAAAATTACACATTCTCAAGTTTTATCATGCACATGCAATCATAATTCACTGTAATTAACATGCATTCATTCATGCTATCAATTTTAAATCTGATGTTGTACCTGCTAAGGAGACCCGAACATCTCTATAATAGAAAATATACACTTTTGACACTGCTTTCTCAATACAATATAAAAATTCAAGGAAGAGTCTGTACAGTTAAGTCATATTACTATTGTTGTGGGTTTAGTGCCATTTTTCAGCACATGATCTATTATACATCGCAACCAGTATATCTGGTGGGGGAAGAACCACTAAAAATTCCAAGAAGAATCACCAACATAAAGGAACCTACTGGCCAGCTTGTTGGCTGAATGTGAGACCTGAACCCACAAAGACAGAGGCAAGTGCCTTAGACCACTCAGCCAACAGGGACCGTGTGAAGTAGAGCAAGAAAAACAAAAAACTTCATGCAATACAAATTACGAATTAATATTTGTCATTATGAATCAAAACCTACTGAAACTTTATTTGTACATATATACAATGTTAAATGAAACTTTCTTATCATAACTACTTGGTAAGTACTGTCTCCAGAGAAGTAATTTGATCACAATTTACTCACTTAAATGTGAAAAGTCCCTTCTGAACTTGAAAAAGGAGACAAGCACTATTTATCAATGACCTGAATACATATCTTTCATTAACAGGATAAAATATAAACTATAGACAATGATTATAGAAACTCATCATCTTTAGGCAAATAAACTGACTGGTACCGCTTGGTATTAAAATCTCCAAGATGCTTGGGATGAAAAATTTCAGTATCTGTAGCTATTTCAAATTTGAGCTATGAATTTTAAAGGTATTTGCTTATAACCAGTTCATGAGGTGGCAACCATTAAAGAAACAATACAAACAAGAGTTTGTCAACTTTTACAATGCATACTGACTGGACAAAAATACATTTCTATATTTAATGGGTCTATTCAATGGTAAGACAGAATTCAATTGGAAAATAGCTGTCCATCATTGGCTTTAGTAATTTAAGACATTATATATACTTCTGAATAGATAAATACTGCTTTGATATAAATGGTTAAGTGAATTTTGAATAAAAACTAAAATATTACCTTTCTCTTTGTAAAAATTAAAACTTTATCACTATATCATAAATTTATCAGTAAACAAGGAAAAAAAATCAATAAATGAAATAATTAATACAAGACAAAAATATTTCCATTACAAAAGAATGATTCTAATTCCGACTAGAACTTGTTAACCATGCTTGTGTTGGAATTCAAAATCAACTAATACTAAGGAACAAGAAATAAAAGCAAAAAAGTATACAAACACAATGTATTCATTTCTGCATTGTTGTAAAAATGACTCTAGAGCCATTCGCATTGCTGCAACACTAAGTCGCTTATTCTTTAAAAACAGCAACATGTTTATTTGAAACGCACCATAAAAGCATCTTGACATAATGTATATGCATATTGTAAACATGCAAGCATGATAACTGTAGTCGATAAATGGGAGCCACTACCTTTACAGCCTGCTAACTATTGCCATTGATAATGGAACAGAAATTTGCTTCTTGCGTGTTGACAAAATAGAATGCACCCTTCATTTTTCAACCAATTGTGGAAAAAAGTAAGGAAATTCAAGGTGGAACATAGTCAAGGTTTGATATCCATGTTTGCAATATGACAATGTATACATTTCACTAAAAACGTTTATTGCATCTTTTTCTCTTAAAACATAATAATGAAGCTTTAATGATATGGTGATGCATAAATTTGAAAAAACAAATTGCCCTCATCTATAGAACAATAGGAAATCTCTGAAGTAACAGGATGATATATCTACAATGAATTTTAAAACATTAAAATCTATCTTTAACCTGTGCTTAACTGATGGGTACAACTGAAAGAGGCAAATGAAGGAATTCTTGAACAAAGCAATGGTGGCAATACAATAGGAAAATCAGGATTACCTTGGGTATCACTGTTAGGAGAGCAAAAGCGAACATCTCTTGGCCACCATGAAGGCCTATTTTCTGGCCTATATGCTGCTTTTCCTGAAAAATGTAAGACAAAAACATTGCTGATGTAAATGATGGGCAGTTTAAACTGTGGTAATTAAAAGGCTAATAGGTCAGGTTATTAACCACCATTTCACATATTACTTAACTGGCTGACAATAGGTTGTGAGATGTGTTTGAACACTGCAGTGGGTGAGCCCATTGTGCTATCTGCATTGGTATGCTCACTGCTCCAGGACATGGAACAACCCAGTAGGTAAATCAATGAGATGACACATACATGTAGCAGAACAAAAGGTATTGTGTATGACTGCTTTGAAGGAAAATGTTTAAGCCATATGTATTACAGGTTTTTGACAAGTTCGTGAATAGTGGCAACGTTTCTTTGAAGTCAGATTTTACTGCACATATAAAATGCAAAGCATTATCATTTCAGCTGTCAGAATAGTATTCCAGTGTGATTCCTATCTAAAGTTGATTCAGAAAGCAATTAGTTATCAACAGTATCAGCAAACCCAACAAAAGTAAATTTAAGAACTTGTAGATGGAGTTTTAACTTGTGAAACACACTTGCAAAAAAAACCCATAACAAATAAGGCAGGGAATTGGCAATGAATTCTTTGCACATACTGTAAACAACATATTGACATATGTCAACTTGATTTTGACCATGACTCTCTAAGAGAAACCAGCACAGAAGTTTGAACACCAGGAAAATCCAGTCTCTAGTGAGTGTAGTGGGGAACAGTAACAACACCTGCATTACCTTCAAACCCTCTTTAATTTATATTTGAATTATAGCAATTGCAATTTTGTGTAACAAATATTATTAAAAAGGGGAAATATTGGCCATATGAAAATTGGAGTGCGGGCCTGTGGAACTTTGGTCCGAGCTTGTGATTTTTTTTAATTCACCAGCCCAGGGCCTGTGTCCAAAATGTCTCTCTTCAAGCACTGCAGGGTTGATTATAATCAATTTTTCCCCCTTTTCCCCTCCAAAAATGTCAAAGAAATGTCAATGTGTCATCAGCTAATGATATGCATATTTGTCATTAAAAAATTCTGACTGACAGAAAAAAATGCTTTCTTACGGCCAAAGAGAGGACAAATAGCACATATAAAACACATATCTATGCTGTGCACATCTGGGCTTTCCCTCTATTCTTTTATCTCCACACAAATTTATTCCAGGATTTTGAAATACATATCCTTATACTCGCCATAAATTCCATTCCTCCTGAGTATTGCTGGTATTATGAAAACAAGCATGTCCCAACTGTACATGGAGGAATCAGCATATGGCAATGCAAGAGGCTCCTCAGTCTGTCTTGCAACATCTATGAACATATATTGAAAAAGCTTGATAAGTGCCATACCAGACAATTCTCAATGTATGAACTACTACTAACATGATAAAACAATAGGAATGTTTAAACCATGTTACACTTGTTCAGCAGCAATCTTTGTACTGGGCTTTGACAATAACCAGCAAAAAACATCTGCATCCATCCCACATTACAAAACTATGAAACTCTTAACCCACTGATTACAGAAAAAGTTATATCTCTATGAAGGATTAAATATCAGTCATGCCTAGTGCAGAGCAATCAAGTTTCTAAAATTTTTATGAAGAAAACTAAATTACAACCAACATTTAAAACATAATTTTCATGATTTTCTTATATCTTTAAATTAACTGTGCATGGCGAAAATATTTATGATAGCTAACCATTTCGTTGACTGAGCATGTACAGCCGACCCAAAGAAACCTCCTTGAATTTTTCCACCACAGTAGGACTATTAGCAAAAGCATTCATGTGATCAGGTGCTGAAAAAAATTTTATCATCAATTTAAAAAAAATGATTATATAAAAATCAAGCTAGTTATCGTATAGAAGTACTTTTAGTATCTTTTTCTAAATTGAAAACAATGCTTTAGTGTTGTATTTTAAATCAAAGCTTAATAAAAGTTATTGTCCTTTATCAGACCCGCCAACATTGAAAAAAATCAAAATCAGGAATTTGCCCCAAATCACCATTAAAAATCAGGAGGCAGGGTAAAAAATCAGGAGGTACAAGAGTAAGGTATATATATCATGATAAAGATGTTTACTTTTGTTATTTCAGTCCATTGTATGCTGCAGATTTGCATTTCTGCAAAAGTTCATAATTTATTTGTCCTTGGGTGCCAAATTTGCTAACAAGAATAGCTTCCAGGTTTGATGCTGACAGGCTGGCTCTTTGGCTGGTTCTATTTTTTTCTGACCACTGAGAATGATGTCTCAGCATTGCTGTTGCTGTGCGGTATTGAAAGTATTGATAGCATTACTCTCCCAAGGGTTGGAAACAACAGTTGGCCAGATCCATCCTTTTTTTTTCCCTGAGAGAAACCCACTAAAGGACGACTTACTTATTCATGCAAGCATTGCAGATGCGTCTAAACAATCTGTAGCATCATTTAAGGACCTGGCATTTTTCTCCAACCGAATGGAAGGAATCAACACTGATAATCTGCATAGAGTTTCAGCTTTACCAAGTCTACAATTTCAATGCAGAATTGAATGTGGAAAGAGCCGATCGCCAGTGGCAGAATGCATGATAGACACCGCGAGTCGATGGACAAATGAAAGCAAACTGCTTCTCCCAATCACTCCTATATTTTTGATTCCATTTCTTTTTCTTGGCTGGTGAAAAGTCATCAGTTACTTCTTTTTCTTCTTGTTTTTTTGCTTCTTACTGAGAAACTTATCCATTATGATGCCGAGATTTGCTGATGGGGTTGGATAAAGAGAACCACACTGTGAGACAATCTCTTTGTATTGGCGGATGAAAACTGGAAATCAAGCTGGATATGGTAAAGTACTAAGAAACATACCTGACACAGAAAAACCAGAAACAGAAACAGGGCAACGGAAAATGATGTCTTTGTAAAAAAGAAAAAAAAAATATGTTTCTTTTTTGGGTACTTGAAAAATCTGGATTTTTTTCTTAAAAATTGGGGAATCGGGAGATAGGTCCATAAATCGGGATTTTCCCAATCTTTTCAGTTGGGGTTGGCAGGTCTGCTTTATATAAAATAACCTAATAAACTATACAGCGACTTGAAATGGGTTAAAAAGTAACATTTTCCACATTGGCAAAACAGTCTAACATATAAGCGAGAAATGCAGATTTGGGTTCAGTACTTTGAAAATGTCTACAAATACACTGGAGTTTTTCTTCTATAATCACTAACGTCCGAATAGATCACTGGGGTCCGGGGACTGCCCAACTTATGTGTTCTTGCAAATATTCCAGTTCAGGTGAGCGTATACTTCTATAAAAGTGGAAATTGTAAAGCAATGTGTAGCAATGGAAACACAATTTAAACTTTGCTTAATTAACTATGTAATAATGTAAACATAGGTCTAGAATTTGATGAAAGAACTATAAACATTCGTACCCGCATGGAAGCCGCCATTGTTGTTGTTACTAAAAATTGCGCATGCTCAGGTATAAGAGCAGTTTTGACGTCTCTGTTCTATGCGTTCCGTTCCGAGCCATTTTTTGTTCAGTAATATACCTTGTTTTTCAACCCCATCCGATGGACGAAGCGAAGACAGAAGCTGAAGTAGCTCGGTGAAGCTAGTGAGTCTTGAACTCAGCACACGAGTTATTCACTAATATTGCACACAGGTGCTCGACGTGAGCTTGTTGCTAAGAAAAAAAAAAACCAAAACCAAAAAACAAAAAAAAAAAAAAAAAAAAACCAAAACAATAATCTGAAGGAAAAACAATCATACAGAGTGAGAAAAATACGTCAGATTACCTCCATGACCCGTTTTGACATTGGACCCTCTCTTATCATACTATATAGGGAGCGTCCAATGTCAGAACGGGTCACGGGGGTAATCTGAGGTGCTTTTGTCACTCTGTATGATTTTTTTTTTCCCTTCAGATTATTGTTTTTTTCTTAACATCAAGCTCGCAATATAGCATGGTCATGTCAGGTACAAAAAATACATGTCAAAAAAAAAAAAATGCTGTCTTCTGTAATTATTATCTCTATATGAGACCAGTTCAATAACATTTAAGAAAGAATTAAGAGAAAATTTAATTTAGATGAATAATAAAGACATACAGGTACAATGCCGAATTTTGTCCATCCCGGACGAGAATCTTCACTGACAGTGACACCTTTACTTTGGCTGTTAAGAACTCAGTGTTCCTCTTCCTATAACTCGCACGCTTAAACCCAGATATGAATATAGAAACAGTATGCCTCTACAACGAAAAGTACGAAATTATTCTCATGCGCATGCGCACTTTATGCGGGAAAACTGTGCGACCGCTCCAATTCCCACGTACCATCGTCACAGTCGTCCTATTCCTTTTCATGGGGGTATCTCTCCCAAACTACCCGATAACACAACAATCTCCATTCCTTCTCTACATCCCCGCCACAACCTATCCTCCCCCATTTAAACTTTCAACTCCTTCCATACCTATATACATTCTCACACTCTCTATTCCCTACACATAACATTTTCAATCTCGATCACACCTTCGGGTAAGTCCCTTCATTTCATCCATTCAATTATCTTTCCACTGCTATTCCCCTCTTACATTTAGCCTCAAATTCCTCTTTCATTTCAGTAATAATTCCATTTGTGAATTGCAAATTCTTCTTATCATTACATCCAATGTCAATTATCTTTTACAAAATTTGCCCTTCCCTCAGTTAAAACAAATCTGACAAATTATCTTTCTATGTAACATAAACAATCAACAGATTTCTTCACATAATTCTCACTCCTTCTAGTAATATATCTCTAGGCAAAATTATATCCAATAATATCAACTGCAACCATCCACAATTTGTACATTTTAACCATGTTCTGTAACACACTTATTCCATCTACTGTAGCATAACAATTAAACTGTCTTTCTAAAAAATCCTCATCTGTAATACATGTATATCAATTATGTTTCATTCCTTTCATAAGAGTCCCTCACACCAATATTTATTTCTTCTATTCTGACTGATGCAATACAAACTTCTATAACAGTCTATTTACTTCACTAGGTAACTGTTTATATTCATCTGGTACTGGCAATAAAACGTTGAATAACTTGATAAACTTTCTATCTTTCTAAATACAGTTAAAAGCACTTATTCCACTGAATTAACACATTCTTCATTTTAAATCGATCATTAAGACTTGTAACTGTTTCGAATTTTACTTGACAATTTTATATCTAAGGTGACAAACTCTGTACAACCCCAAAATAACATTACATCCACAACAATATTTCTTGTATCTACTTCTTGTACTTACTATCCAAACTACCCCTGTTTCTATTTTTAATATTTCTACTAAGACAAGAAAATAAGGAATATATTTTTATATTCAAGACATAAAGCAGGCAATTTTACACATTTAACTCAACCATCAAGAACAAGTAAAGAATCTCAACAATATATTGGGAAAGGTTCTAAGTTACGTTACCTATGTTTAATCCCCCTAACATTATCATTTTTTTTCTTTATCATATCGGCTAAAATCATTGCACACATCAGAACAATATATGGGAACTTTAAATCCACTCTCTGCATCCTCCTTCGATACCAAACCAACTGGATCCTTTGTCTATTCATAATTACACATGATTTGACTTTTCAGTAAAATCTTTTGTCCAATCTCTCCTTCTTTCCACTAAATTTACAAAGAACTCTATTAACAACATGGTCATGCAATGAACCTAAATCGCTCACCTTTGAGTAACTTACTAACAACAAGGTAAAAAGACCAACATTCAACACAGGGCACAGAAACACCATAAGATACTGAAAACAATGAAACACCCTTTGATTGTATCTTATATATCATAGTGTATCATTGGTAGTCTGTGTATAATTCATAACTTTCATACTTTAGTTATTTAACAGAGACAATGGATTGAGAATATGCGAATAAAATAAAATAAACAAGTGTGCTACTGTGAAAATATCAGTTGAGATATGCATGTTATATCTTACAGTACTTTAAGGGACAGTGGGTTTAACTACATTTAATTCATTCCTACTTGATCTCTTCAGTTTTAATTTCATAATTATAATATCAATAATTATCATAACATAATTTAGTAAAATTAAAAACATAATTTAAAGTACAATATTTGTTCTCCAGTAAAATGACAAAGTTTACTTAATTCATTCTTCATTGATCCTCTTCTTCCCGACTTCAAATGCAAGGAACTAAATTAAGGTATATTAACATGAGCAATTACTGTCATGTTTACACCAAGATAATCAAATATGTGTAAATACTAATGACATTAGCTGTATATGGATTGCGAGTTTTTTATTTTTTTATTTTATGTTTAACCATATCATTACATCTAATCCATAATTTGATAATTAGCTACTTAAAAACAACAGCAGAATACCTTGCATGTATCTTTTATGTCAGAACTTGAACTTAATAGCCCAAGCATTAAACTAATTGAACACTATTCTAATAACACACTTTTCAAAATAAAAAATACTTAACTTTGACCCAAAGCTGCAGTATCTAGGCAGTCTAGCAACAAATCTTCACCAAAACTGCAATTTTCACTCTTGAATCCATTGTTCATGTGATATATATGTAATTTCAAAATTCAAATGTAACATAATTTCCATCTTCTCATTAATCTGCTCTCCAATTCCTGCTTGTAAAATTTACTTTTGCAGCAATTTCTGTCAATATTCAAAGTGCACAAAAGTACATGTTACTCTGTCAGATAACTAATATTAAATTAGCAAAGTCATGAATTACACATACTCAACCAATGATAAAATGAGGTATATACAATACACAATAAAAGTGAATTTCTGTGCTATCAATATGTTTTGGTGCATTTCATTGTCTCTGCGCATCACCATTAGATATGAAGTTCACTTTCAACATGTTTAATAAAAGCAGGCAACATACTTTTTGTAACTTATAAACATTTTATTTCTTGTGATAAGAATACATATTTGGCACCATGGCAAAGAAGACAAATTGGGGTGGCTGAAAATATTCACTTAAACAAGTTTAATCTCATGCTGGTGAATCAAATGGTAAAATTTATTGTATTTGATTTAAAAAGAAGTTAAAAGAAGCATTTAAAGTGAATATGTCGGGTATTTTCTCTTTTTTTTTTTTTTATAAATCCATCATTGTTGTCTTCTTACAAGTTATGACTTCAATAACTGTAATGTTTCGTCACATTTCAGGGAAAGCCACATTAGGTCACGATATTTCTACAGGTCTTAAAAATCTTAAATAAATAAGGTGCCATGCTCTTCTTTATGGACAAAAATATGAATGAAAACATCTGCTCTGACTTTGATTACACCAGATTCATTTTACAGATTTCCAAGACAGTTCTTTGGCGACTAAATTATGTACCTGTATCAGCAATTACCCCTGAATTGCAGGTAGGATTTTGTCTGGTGAAAGTATCATGACATAATTTCTCAAAAATTTGATCCAATAAGCAAGCATTTCTCATTTTTTGGACCAATAAACTTAATACTCATTTAAAATTCGTTAACCACCATCAATGTATAAAAGGCTATATAAAAATATAAAACAAAATACAAACCCCAACCACTGTGTTGATCTGCGTCAGTCTCTCGCTTCAGGTGTGCATTCATATTTGTAAATCTTGATATTTCCGAAATTGGATAGGCCTAGTCGCTATAAAATATACTCATACTACACCAACGCAGTTGGAAAATGGGTAATTATTACGATCCGCCTAAAATATGGTCCATTGACGATATTCGAGTATAGGACACATAGGTGACTTCAGAATACTCATTTTCATCACTCTTTCCAGCAATATCCATCGCTTCATTTTGCAAACGTTCCCTTTCTTCCTCGTAAACATTTGCATGATCAGACTTCCCATATCTTCAATTATTTCGTATCCAGACAATTCAGACCATGATCCAACTCTCAGCCATTTTGGATATACTTTCGTTACGAGATTTACAGCAATGACCGGGGACGGTGGAGTGAACTCACAATCTTTTGGTGGCGCTCTAGAGTTTCGTATTTTGCATAGTTAGAATTTTAAAGAAAACGAATTTCCCCGGCTTTCCTCACTGGTTATACTGGCTATTTAAAAAAGAACTTGTATATCTTCGGTATACTTCAAAGAACCTTTAATTCCCTTTATTTTGGTGTATGATTGATTGGTGTAATATGGGTTATAGAGCATACAGCTTGGCCTTACTCCATATGTGCATCCTTCAGAAAGGTGCTAGCTCCACTTGCTCATTTTCACTTCTTGAACTTCAGAGGTAAATTGCATAAAAAAAGAGCCGATAACTTTTTTTTACATTTTATATATTTGGTAATTCATTCATTGCACTTCAGTCTGGCAAAATTCATCTTTCCTACTTTAATAGCTGCTACGGATAGTGTACTTTAGACAAATTCAGGCTGATTTTTTGAGCACGAGGGAGCAATTATTTTACTTAGCAGCATGTTTAGATCATGAACAGTTTCCAAAAGTACAATATCCAAAGAAATGTCAGCCACATTACATTAAAGTCGCACAGAGGTATACTAACATTCTCTCCACTGTGCATGTTTTAAATGCAAACAACTTCATCTTACATACGTCACTCTCTCAAAAGTATATAATATCTGGTGAGCGCCCCCTTTGCTTGTTAACCTACTTTAAAGTCTGGATGTATCCAAATGATTTGCGACTGAATAGTCTGGTTCCCTGTGTGTAAATTAGGGAACCAGACTAGCGAATGAATTAATCGGAATATCTATCGGTTCGGCCATTTCCATTTCATTCAGAAATAAACCTTGGTTGTGGTTAGTCGCCATTGAATCTGAACTACTTTCCTTCCAATGAAACAATAACGCGGCGGAAGGATACAAAGTCACAATCGGAATAATATCGGTTTTTGCTGTCGTAACAGATGTAGTACATTCCACCACACACGTCAAACACTTCCGAGGTTTTTTCATCACCTGACGGTAACAACCAGGCGATGTTCAGATTGTTATTTATTTGTGCAGTTGTAGCCTGCTTCCTGATAATAATAAATACTATAATCAGAGAATATCTATTCAAAACGTTACTTATCTCTAGCAGCAGAGATGCTGAACCCTACAACTTTGTACGGAGGGTCCGTTCGCAAAAATAAAGGTTCCTACGAAAGAATGGAAATAAGGTCAATAATGCTAAACCGAAGCCGTTAACCGAACATATTTCGTTGCTGTGGGAAACAGACCGCGTTAACGAAATCCTGTGAGTTAGCTCATCGCTGTTACTTCATCGTTGACATATTTTTTTCAAATGTTAGGCGTGATTTGTTTGCCTGCCGCACACTCAATTTTTGTCGGTTCAGCCTCTCAGCTGCTATAATTAAACCATTATGTTTATGAATAATGATCGGCGAAGCACGTTCGGCTATATTAGCTCGAGAACGATTAGAAGCAATACGAAAATATCTTCCACGCTATAACGCTGTTAAACAGCAATTACAAGCGCGTCAAGAATCTCAAGTGGAATTCACTGAAGGTACAGAACAATTACTTAAACCAATTGTTGATCCGACAAAGAAAATCGTTACAGCAACCGAGGCAACACAACGAGCTCTTGAAACGTTACCTGGCGATATTGCCGAGCGTCTTCCACAACCTGCAGTTCGACCACAACCACAACGACAACCACAACCACAAAGACAACCAAAAACCTCAATATTTCATACATTTACACTTGAAGGTATTGCCGCGATCAGAGATCGAGATCAATTGTTAGATATTGCCGCGTTTAGATATAAAGATCGAAAAGAATATGTAAAATCCGAACATGTTGATTCGTTAAAAGCCGGTAAATGGGTCGGTGATGTATTTCGTATCGCTTCTAATATTCAGCAAATCAAATCCGAACAAGAACGTAACGATTTTGAAATTTTTAAACGGGCAGTGAGAGAATATACTGGTACCATTAACAACCGAAGAAGAAGATTGGACTGAAGAACAAACAGGACCACCACCTGAACCAATGCCAACAACAGAAGAAGAACCCCTGGTGCAGCTGGGTCTGGATACAACACTGGTGTTTGCCCCGGTAATGCCCTTGCAGATGTTGAACGACTAGAAGTCCTCATTGGTGGAAAACAAGCCGGTAATAATTCTCCGGAAATCATTCATGAAGCAGCCACTATTTGTCAGCGATTGTTTACAGGTGGTATCATGGATATTAATGTGTATCGGTCCCTCATTAATGAAATCGCCGATGATTATTACAGCGATTAAGCAGTTAGACATAATTATTGTAATAGGATGATTATACATGCTGCTCAACATGGACTAACCATGATCAGAGTGATAAATTCGCGATTACCAGTATATAAAGCAATCTACGGGGATGGACTCGGCGATGTTGTTCAGGGTTTATTTTCGAGGATAGCCCCAAAAGCAATACCGATTGCAAAGCAACTAGGCATGAAAACCATTGACGTTATTCGTGAAAAAGGTATTGGTGCTGCCGGCGACGTTGCCAGTAAAGCATCCTCTGCAATCAAGGATAGACTAGCACGATTAGTACGACGAAAACCTCAGCCGCCAGTAAAATTACCCAGCACTGAAGTGATGCCTGCAAATGTTAGTAAAATAATAAATCAAGCTGCAAATCAAAAACTAGCAGAGTTAGCGGATGAAAAAGAAAGAAGCATAGCAGCAAGATTGATGGCAGGAAGTGGTCTTCGTAATAGACGATAACAAGTAACATAGATATTTTTAAACGTATGTCTGATCCTGCATTTGACATGGACGCACCAGTTCTCAAAGATGAATCGGTACGTGATTATCAGTATTATTCTTATGACGCACGTGTACCTGACGAACGTGGAAGAATCGAATTACAAGTTCAGGATACGAGCAGATATTTCTTACCCGCTGAAGCATTTATTGAAGTAGAGGGTGAAATTTTACAAACAGATAATACTGATTATGGAGCTGATATTAATGTTGGTTTGGTTAATAATGGCATTATGGTGTTGTTTGACAGTGCTACGTATATCATCGACGGAAGAAATATTGAATCAATTCAGAAGCACGTCGACGTTGCCACAACGATACTTGGCCTTGCAAGGTACAGCGATGATTATTCAAGATCAGCTGGTCCGTCAATGATGTTTGTGAAGGATACTTCTGATCATCCTGAATACAACCAGTATGAAATAGGACGACCAAGAAACTTTGTTAGAAATGCCGACGCGGATGTACAAAGTATGATTATTAATGTCGATCCGGATTTTAATTTAGGATTTAGAGCACGTCGATCTATGTTGCAGGGTGAGAGTAGAAGAGTTTCATGTGCAATTCCGTTATCACATATTTTTGGATTTTGCAGAAATGTCAGAAAGGTTATTTTCGGAGCTAAATATACAGTTGTACTCGTACGAAAAGCTATAGACGATGATACAATATGGCGACCCCCTGGTGATGCTGGACGAGTATTAATAACAAAACTTTCATTGTGGATGCCAGTAATGACTCCAACAATACCTGAAGAAGGACGTTTACTCTCTTTAATGGGTCAAGGTCGTAAATCAGCGTTGTCATGGTTGACGATGACCACAGATAGTGTTCAAAGTGCAATTAATGGTTTATTTACATGGCAGATAGCATCACAACAAGGTATCTCTGTACCGCGACATATATTTGTTGCTTTCCAAGATGCAGCACGAGTAAATGATCAGACGCGTAGTATAATGTTATTTGACAAACTCGGTCTTTCTGAGGTTTCAATGAGGATAAACGGACATCAAGAACCATAAGAGGTTATTTTGTTGAATTTTGAGCAAAATCATGTAGCGCGTGCATATCATCGATTGATGTCGTTTATGGGGCGTGATCAAAATGTTGATACTGGTTTACAAATATCACAGCTAGATTTTACAACGCTGTATCCGATTTATTACTTTTCGCTGGAACATTTGGATTTATTTAGGCAGTCCGTCGTTGACATACATTTTCGAGCTCGTGTTACAAGAGGAGCTATTGCTAATTACAGAGCAATCGCCGTCATACTCAGTGATAAGACGATGCTACTTGAAGGTGTTGGTGGACGAATAAAGGTCGTTGACGCCCCAGTAGAAAATATGCAGGCGTTAATTTAGAAGTCAGAAATATATCTTAAATGCCATATCATCATGTTAGTCTCATTTTGACTCCTGGTCAGATTAAAAGATTACAATCAGCATCAAAAGAGAACTGCGTAGTAAAAATATCACTAGCGCAAGAACAAATCACGGGTGGTTCAAATAAGCTATCGTTGACAGAACGCCAGCTCAAACATTTCAGTACGGCTAAACAATCAAAGACCGGCATACGACTTAATCTTTCTGCGGGTGCCGTCAAAGACATCGCTAAGACGGGTGGCATATTTCCGATTCTCGCCGCGTTACCAGCGTTAATAGCCGCTGCCGCCCCAGCTATTGCAAAAGCTGCTGCGTTAGGCACTGTTGGAACATCTGCCTAAATGGCACTAAAGAAAGCATCTGGGCAAGGAATCCAAAAATAAAAGGCGATCTCGAACGCAGACCCATTTGAATCTCGGTCTAAGACTGCCAGGGACTTTACCGCGGCACGGGAGAGGATTAAGAATTCCAGGGACTCGTTGATGTTCCCGATGTTCAATTTTGATTTACTCGATGCTGCTGAGCGATTAAATATAAAAAATTTCAGAGGTGTTTTTATGCGTGATCAATTACCACACAAACCAAACAACGTTGAAACCGGAATAATCAACCTCGATACAAACTCTGGTCGTGGTACTCATTGGGTTGCTTACGCGATCGATCCACGTGGTATTGTTTATTTCGATTCGTACGGTCTGGCACCACCAAAAGAATTTTTAAAGTATGTCAGCTGCGATATTCCAATCTGGTATTTAACGCTACCAACACAAACATTAACAGATCCTCCAATATGTGGCCGTGAAGCACTGGCAGTACTTGATGCTGTATCAAGATAAAAAAAAAAACACACTATAAGGCTGTACACGAATATACGAGTTCTGTTTTAAATAATCGCTAATAATATTATGGTAGATATTTACGGAAGATCAGCTAAAACTAAAACCCAACAAGCACCAGGTGAAGATTTACTCAAGCGAGTAACAAGGCAAGTAAATGATGAATTGTCTGACCTGCTCAGTCTTGCCAACGTTGATCCAAACGAACTTGTTGTATTTCAAAACCGTGAAGGAAAATTGAAGATGAGTAATATTTCAATCAACGATATTATTATTCGTAATCGATTATCGCGAGAAGGTCTTATTGCTGTATACGACAAAGAGGGCAAACTTGTTCCTAGTGTTGTTACTCCGTCGTCGATCCGAGATAGCATAAGTGAACGAATGTTAAAGGCCGGCGATATAATGAACGGCGTCATTAACATGAATAACAATAAAATCATCAATATAGGAGAACCAACAGATAATCTCGACGCTTCAACGAAGAAATATGTTGATGATAAGGAAATTCCAGTGATAACTTCGTTAGCTACAATCAACGATGGAATCACCACACTCAAAACTGATTTTACTAATCATGTACAACTGTTTCTGAATTTTCGCAGAAACATAAACAGAACCATTAATGAATTTTTTGGAACTCCACCAACCGTTGACATAAAACTCACCGATATAAATGCGAGAATCAACGATATTATCAGTGGAATTCCTAATATTGTCAATAAAACCAATCTCGTTAAAATTCCACACAAACAAATTAGCAGACTCGTGTACACAGTAGCATCAGGTTCATCAACGTGGACACCGCAGAATAACGCTATCAAACATACCGCGGAAGTCACTGGTGTGTACAGACTGTCCGTGTTCAGTTCTGCAAAATTTCACATATTTACTACATTTCCATGGCGTCATTCAACCGATAATTTTTCTGGAACCGTGTCTATTGTATTAAATAAAGATGCCGAAGAAATATTTATACTGGAACCATCCGATAAAAAAATAACCACAGCGTCTTACTGGTGGTGTCTGGAATTTGTAGCTGAAACACCTCAATAATTACTTAATAAAATATAATGATTGACGTTCAGCGATACAGATACGATCAAGTATGTGCGTGGCAGCGTAAACTAAAAAACATCGTTGACGATTATACAATAAAAGTAAAAAAATATCGCAGACGCATGACCGCCATTGACATAATTGTGTATTCGGTATCTGCTCTTGTCGCTGGAGCCGGCGTGATATTATCAGCGTTAACAGCGACCGTGCCGATCGTTGTAATGATCGTCGTTTCATCCGCAACAACTATCGCCGGTATTTTCAACATCGTTGCAAAGAAGATAGCTCCATGTACAAGCACAAAATTACACGAGTACACAATGAAACTGCATACAGCAAGGACAGCATATTCTAAGCTATCATCGTTGATTTCGTCGTCGTTCAACGATGGTAAAATATCCGATGATGAATTTAAAACGATAATTGAGATTTATGACGGTGTCAACGAACTTGAATTAAAATCGGAAATAAATAATAATAATGTCCAAGCCCGAACATTGTTCGGATCAAAGATCACACGAATTATTGCAGCAGATCGTCACAAACACAACTCCGCAAAAAACCACAATGATATCGGCGAGTTCAACCAATCCTGATTTCAGTATTGTTTTTCCAACTGCAATTCCAGCATCAGAAATAGCGCTGGCACAATTACGAGTTTATCATAGTTGGCCAAATATCAGATCAACGTCGTTTAGAGGTCTTCAGCCGAATAATTCATTAGTATTTGCAAATAAAAATAAACCCGATGGAACTCCTGATTGGCAAGTTGTCGGTGTACCAACTGGCAGTTATCAAATAGAACAGATCAATGAAGAATTCCAACGTAGAATTAAATCCATTACAGGAAAAGAATCAAAGATAGCTATTACTGTTCATGAGCCAACGTTATCTGCGGCCGTTGAAATTTTATCGCGGGATTACGCCGTTGACATCTATCAGTCTTCGATCAGATCTGTGTTAGGTTGGCCTGAGGTCCCACCGGTTTACATTGGCCCTGCTGAACCACACTTGGAAGATTTTGTCACAACGAAAAAAATAATTATGAAATTACCCGATTACAGAAGGGAATATCCGTGAAACGTAGAGGAATATTTTGTCATCAGCAATGAGAAAATTTATATACTGCCAAAGGTTTATTACTTGGACAACAACAGAAATGCCATATCTAATTTTAATGAAACCGACGTGATAATTCGTCCTATAATAGATGAATTCAACAGAATTCAAGTACATTTGAAAAATTTAATCGTCGGTTTGATGCAATGTTACAACGAGGACACGAAAAAGAAAAGCATCATTGATGCGATTCAGCATTTGAACGCGGTGAGATCCGATGTCGAATATATGAGATACATCATACTTGAAAATGTCAAATTTGTTAATCGACTACACAGTAAAGTTCCTATCATCGCTGCAAGTTCGGGTTCTGTGTAGAGTTCCTATCATCGCTGCAAGTTCGGGTTCAATACTAGATAATTATTCAAAGACGCTATGAGCCCGTTAAAAACTCCAGAAATCGAATTCAACATCGCCGATGTCCTTCCGAAAATCCTTGAATCATGGAAAAAATAGCCCCACCGCCAGATATTCTCAAATTCAATAACGATCCGAACGGTGGTGGTCGTCATGTTTCGCCGGTGTTACGTGTAGGCTTGTACAATAATAACAAGAGAAAAGAGTGAAGACAACAAGCTTTGTATATTTTAACAAAATAATTTATTTCCCTAGAAAACATTGTAAAAAATTGGAAAATAGGACTTACGGTTTGTGAATATAATCCAAAATTTAATCCTAAGAATGAAAAATACAAGTCCTATCACTAAATAGTTCTATTAGAATCCAAGTTCGAATCTCGACGACGTACCAAAATGGAAGGCGATGACGTCAGATGTGGTCCTTCTTCAAATATCAACAATTCCTCAAATGAATCACAATTTATGTTTCCGAATAATTCCAGAATAAATTTCCCAGAATTTATAAAACAGTACACTCGTTTGGTTTTCTAGAGAATAAATTATTTAAATTCCAAACACAAATGAATTTAAAAAACAATCTGGTTTCAACAATAAAATAACCTATCCGGCCTTCTAGGTATCAGGAATACAACTGACTGACGAGCGTTCAGAAATGGTAATATATCCACCCTAATTATCATCTCGTTCTCGCGAGACAGACTACGAGGTCTCCTAACATTTGAAACACGCAATAAGAAAATGCGATTTGTCACGTAAGAAGAACCTCTATCTATTATCACTCTGAAACAAATATAAAAATAAAACATTATTTATTTAAACTAGACGAAATGACCTTGGCAATAGCCAATCGTTTTCGCGTAGCGATTACATTACCCCGGACCAAGGTAAACTAAAAATATTGCAAATGTAATTCGTTTTAT
>JAECUM010003164.1:132500-135603 GCA_016617855.1 Megalonaias nervosa | reverse complement strand
TGCCAACCAGACTAGGGAACCCCCCACATGATCATGCCCTATGACGTCACGGCGATGTTCCCGATATGTTGTTTGTTCTACTGATTACTCCTAACATACTGCATAGAGACATCTGCTGGTGCATTATGCAAAGGCAGATCTGGGTCAATGCAGTTTGCAGTTGGACTCTACCTATAAGTGAGTATACATGTTAGGAACACATGGATCCCATCCAATTTTTTGTGCTCTTTGTAGCCTGTACAGGTAGCCCCAGATTAATCCTTTTAGGAAAGGATACCAACAGTTAGTTACAATTTTGCACACAAGGTGATGGGACACTTGCTCACCTTAAGTTGAGTGATTATTATGGATGTAAAATTGTTTATTATGCAAAGGACAACTGTATTGTATTGTATGGTAGACTTTGATAATGGTTTTGGAAACTAAGGCATAAGGGGTTTAGCTATTTCGTACATTCTGTGCAATGTAAGTAAAAAACAAAAAGTTTTATTTTTTAAAGTTCTGTTTTGAAAGAAATAGAGATGCTGAAGATGTCACATAATTTCAAAGATTTTTGTTAATTTTTTTTTCCAGAGCTCATTCCAAACCAGCACCTTGCAAGTTTCACCATATGGAAGCATAAATGATTTAAATGACCATTTTAACGAACTCTCTTTGGCCATAGACAGAAAGCCCAGTAAACGTCCACCTAGTACTTACCTGTGCCATCTGTGTTTTACAAAAGGACATTACATCAAGGATTGTCCACAGGTAAGATATTTATCTCTATCATTTTGTTTCACGTCCAGTATCCTTTTTCTTGCAGTTTATACATAGTTCTCTCATGTCAAAAGCTGTAATGACCCCCCTCAAATTATATTTTTCCATCATCTTGTGGGTTATCAAAACAAATATTTTGTTTGAGAAAAAAAATCATTTTCATATAAAAATTTACTGATTAATTCACAGAAGACAGTGTGCCTTGAAAAAGATTGTCATAGATGTGTAACCAAAGATCTGTGGAAGATAACTTGTGACTCCTTTCTGGGTGGAGTAGAAAAAGAACAAATGAACACAAGATTATCCAAATCAAGATAAAATGTTATGTTAATCTTTCTGGCAATCACTGAAAGAGATCTTGCTTTGCTGTTCTGTTCCTCCCAAAAACTACTGTGACAGACTCATTCTCCACAGGAATCTAAAGGACCTTCATGTCTGCATCACTGTCAATGTCATATGTTTAAAATTGTCCATATTATGCAGCAGGACAAATTTGGGTCATCCTTTACAATTCTTAATTTGTGGTCCCCAGACAAGAACTCCAGTACCCCCTGTGTGCTTTAGGAGGTAATATAATCTCTCCTGTATTGCTGAACTAATTGTGTGCTGGAGCTGTTGTGGCCAGAATTAGTTAGGTAGGTCTTGTTTTTTTTTTTTTTTGTTTTTTACTGCTGCATGAATATTGACAATTTTAAACATTTTTATAAGAACTAGCACACCTTAAATGTACAGCTGTAAAACTGAGAATCTTTTACTCCACCCACATTGTGTACCAATGTCCTGTCATTTTTCTGCTCAAGAAATTTACAAAATAAAAATGATCGGAGATAATGTTTTCTTTTAAGTTTGGTTTTGGGGGTTTAATGCCATTTTTCAGCACATGATGGAGAGAATATTTTGGTGGAGGAAGAACCTGGTAAGAACCACTGACCCATGGGAAGCTACTGCAAGGTTTCTCACCTACTTTGGTAGAGTCGAGACTCAAACTTCACGGACAGAGATGACGAGATGTTTGAGTGATCTGTAATGGAGAGCACCTTGGACCATTCCACAATCTGGGGGCCCTTTTGTATGAAGAAGAATATATTCTTAAAATTGAGGTGGAGTGATTTTTGTCTTAAAATTGAGGATATATTTTTTGGTCAAAATCAAACAAAAAATTTTCTTTTCTGGAGCATAACTTTAACTAATCAAGGTATTTTAACCAAACACAGTGTAAATAAAGTTGCTTAGAGGTGTCTTTCATACTTAGAATTTTCCATATTTAGTGTTAGTTTCCATGGAAACAGTGTGTAGAACAATTAGTATATAATAAGGCCTGGTATTGAATGTTAAAATCATAATTTGTTATGTTGTGATATGAATGATTGTATTGAAGTATGTAAGAGTATAGCTACTGAGCTTTCCATCTGGAAAACCCTTGTAATAACACAACTGTCAACTTGCTTTGTTGATCCTTTCCATTTTATTGTAATATAAAATGTGTTCTACCAGCTGTACTTCTTTTAAAAGAAATGAAAAGGAACATGTGTATGGACAGATAAGAGAAGAAAGTTTGCAGTTAAAAGATAAGTAATGACCAACCAACATTTACAATAGATAATGTTGATACCTGCATGGCGATATTAATGGTCTGTGTTGAAATTGCTTGTGACCTTTTCAAAACGGCTACAGCATACTGCCAAAGAGTGATAAATTTCACCATCTCCCTGGTGTTTAAGCACTTAAAAAAATTAACTTGTTCCAGTTTCTAAGTGGTATATGCTTGACTCGTTAGGAATTTATAAGTCACTTAGTTACTGTTATAGTTATTTAGTTTACATTATGTGATTGATATTTGTCCTTGATTGAGGGTAAATTTTTTGCCTACCTGAGACTTTTGGCTTTTTTTAAACATGCTTCTTTTGATTAGAGTTCAAGACTTTTCCCTGGGAAATTTTATTGTGTCTTACGGCAAGTGAAATTTTAAATATAGGTTTCGTAAACAAATTCTTCATTCCTGTTTTACATCAGTCTTTGAGAATCAGTGATCAGAGTTTTTAGTTGTGTTCAGATATATTATTTTGAGAGGAATCATTTATTGAAATTATTCATTGGAATTACAAAGTGTTATTGACTTTTTGGACTAAATACTACGATGGGATTATTGTGAATTCATTGAAAGACATTCTGGATTATATCATTGTGACAAATCAAGATGTTTTGTACATCAGCAATTCGAGACTATTGGTACATCGGCACAATTGGAACATTCTTTATTTTTGGACTTGTGATTCAACATTGTGGATTATTTGTGATTTAATTCACAATACTGTAAGTAACTTGAATTATCATTTTGTATTTA